>PVLA01011468.1:0-52744 GCA_004027455.1 Hydrochoerus hydrochaeris | reverse complement strand
CCGACTTCCGGTGCTCCATCACGTGTTACCTGTATGTCCCACTGCCCAGGGAGCGCCCCGACCGACTTCCGGTGCTCCATCACGTGTTACCTGTATGTCCCACTGCCCAGGGAGCGCCCCGACCGACTTCCGGTGCTCCATCACGTGTTAAACGGCCCGCTTCTCACCTTGGCGTTGAGGACTGAGCTCCGAGCTTATTCTTGCCGGCACCTTCTCTATCTTCCTCCCACCAGTTCTCAACTCCTGCCACTTTTCACCTCTTAGTCCTCTCCAAATTGTCCCTTTCTCTCATTTTTTATTTCTACTTGCTTGGTCTTACCTCCGGCTATCCTCCCCTCTGCCATGGATGATTTGTTTTAAGCTGGTCTCCCTGTGCCAAGATTTGATAGCAAATTCAAACGTCTGAATTGATTCTGGGCAGAACAGTGCTCTCTTTTTAAAAAGCACAATGGCTCCTTCCCCAAGGCGGTGAAAGTTCTTTTAAAGTTCACTTTGATTCTACCTTTGTTTTGTCTCTGAGCTGGTTCTCTGCTATTTACTGATTCATTTTCCATTCTAGTCGCAGGTGCCCCAAAGCGTGATCTTGTTTCCTATCTCCATGGTCTTCCAGTTTCTTCTCTGTACCAAAAGTGTCTCGACTGAGGAGCAAACATTCAAAGCCTTAGTCGAAAGAGACAAACACACACCGAGGATCGTATTAGAAAGAAAAGGCGTTCCAAGGGTAGAGTGATGAATTAGACAGGGACTGGGGTGATGGCGGAGTGGACCACTCTACCTCCCACCCACAGTTAAAGGCTGTGGGAGCAACTGACATTTGAACTGAGATCTGAAATATGGAAAGGAGATGACAGGGCGATTCTGATGAAAACGTGTTTAGGTCAAGAGAGTAAGAAGTGCAAAGGTGCAGAAGTAGCAAAGAGCTTGAGGTTTGGAATCAGGATGAAAGTCAGGGTCAGGCACATGTAGTAGAGAGAGAAGTGGATGGAGGTCATAGAAATAGGCAAAGACCAGGTTGCATAGGGCTGGGGGTCAGAAAAGTGTTTTTGTAGCGAGCCATCTAGAAAACAGGTCCCCTATAGCCATCTCTGCTTCGTAGCAAGAATGTGCAGAGACAATGTGGCTGTAACTTCTCTGCAATAAAACTTTACCTGCAGTAGCGGTGGAGGGCTGGATTTGGTATTTGGGCTATAGTTTGCTAAGGCTTGGAGTGGGGCAGCTGAATGGTACAGTAAAGAATTTGGATTCTATTCCAAGTGAATAGGTTAGGAGATTTTGAGTAAGGAGCATTATGGTGGTCACATTTATCTGCAATATAACCCACAACATAGATATTTAATTTCTCCATTTATTTGCTTTTCTCGTTATGAACTCTATTTCAAATTATCATTTGAAAAACTGAAGAGTAAGGAGAGTCTTCGGTAGTTGCTTGAGCTGTTTGCTAGTTATGGAACCTTAGGGTAATTGCTTAATATCTCTGAGCCTCAGTTTCTGCTTTCATAAAACTGCAGTAACACCTTTCTATAGGAGTTACTAAATGGATTAAATGAGATCATGTATATAAAACATCTGTCACAGTTCCTGGCAGAGCAAGGGCTCGATGATGTAAATTGCTTTTCCTCTTTTTCTTTCCATTAAGCCTGTATATGTCATACTGCAGTTAAAACAGGAGTAAATGTAAAACTTAGTAATTGGGTTCAAAAAATCAGTCACTCAATTATAGGCTCTGAGAAGTTGTTCAGCATAACTAGGTGATTTGGGCTGCCATGAGGGCTAATACGGTTTTAATTTGTATAAATAGAAGCACACTTTTCATTACAATAATGGAAAGTATACTTGTATTCCATGTTATTCAAACCATCTACACAGTCCTGGAGATAATTCTAGGTGTGTTAGCTTGAGAACATTAGTAAGTAAGGTACATTCAAAGAAGAATTACAAGACATAAAGGGTTTTTGGAAGCATATGTAAAGGGCGTTGGAAATGTTTAGCTTGGGGGGAAAAGGCTAAACAAAAACTTGAAAATATTATAGTTAATTGAAGGGCTATCTTTCGTTTGGATAGAAAGGTAAGTTTCACACCATACTGGTATAGACCTATGTCTTTTTAGACTATCAGGTGGAAATGTAGAGGTAAGGTAATTCCGCAAATAAAAATCTCCATGATAGCAGAAGGGACCTCCCAGTCAGGACAAGCATTTCAGAAAAGATGGCAAAGTGTTGAGCAGCTGAGATATTCTATGAAGTATTTCTGCGATTACAACACATGCAAGTTGAACGACTGTTCTTTCCACTGGCCTCACCTCCAATTCCATAAGCACGCAGTCTGCATTAAGCAATTCTCTGGAGACCCAAGAGATCCTTTGGAGTACCAGGTCTGAAACCCTTCTTTTGTAGTCTCTAGTAAAATGAGGAAGGTGAGATACATGAATTCATGGTTCCCCAAGAGTAGAGAAACTCATATAGGGTTGTTGCTGAGGGCAGGAGGGAGTGAAATAAATGTAAATTGGATTGCAATAAATTCCATGTTACTGAAAGTAGATGAAGAATGAGAAGAAAAAAAGAGGTCAGTAAGTTCTCACACAGATTGGTCACTGCCTCCCCTTTGTGCCTGGCCTCCCACGTGAAACTAGCAGTTGCAGGTTTTTTTTAGGGTGTGAGGTAAGAAAATGCAAATGAGGAAATGGAAGCTCCCTGAAGGTGGTCTCTCTTGCTTACTGTTTGATCCTGATTCACAAAAGCAGATCAACAAATGCTTATGTAAAGAATGGGAATTAGAAATACTCTTCAAGTGGAATATGGCAATATAGAATAATGGGATTGGATTAAATTCAATACAAAATCCTGAGAATTTAAGCAATGTGCCTAATAATAATGTCCCAATCTATAATAAATGCATCACCCCAAATTTAGCCTTGTTGTTTCAAAAAAAAAAATGGGGGATTGACTTTGTTGTATTTTGTTGGAAAAGGATCAACCTGCCGAAACCCAGAGTACTTTCTAATCTGTGAGTAATGGAAAAGGAATTAGCCCATTTAGGGCCCAGCAAACATTTTAGCCGCAAGAGTCTATGGGCTACCCTATGTAAATGCAGAAGACAAGCGGTGTAAGAAAGGCTAAGAAGTGAGTAACAAAAGTGAAGCAAATAAGTAGTATGTGTGTGGATTACTAAAACTCGTTGTGTGCGTTACCTAAGCTAACCCTAATTATGCCCACCAGATAACACCATTTGAGCCCCAGAGTGATAAGAAACTTAGTGAGGGTACATGATTGAATGCTATGCTAGAAAGTCCCAATAATGGATGTTGTGGTGATGGAAGTGGGTTCTTGGATGTGACACAAGGTAGGTGTTAATTAAATGTCTACTGTGTGTGAGGCACTGCTGAGAACAGATTGAAATCTATCTTGTCTGCAGGTTCTTAGGCTGTGGTTTTACTGCCCAACAGCTATGGTCATGGGCAGACCCAGGTTTTGTGGCGCCTGAAGCTTCTACTATTTTTTTTATTTTTTAATTTACTTTGAGGGAGCTCTTTTTTAAGAAAAAGAACATGAATTGTAAAACAAGGAGATTAAAAAATCTTAAACTTGTGCTTAAGGACTGTTGAAGACCAGCCTCTGTTCGCGTCTTAGTTGGTCCATTTCTGGCTAACATGATGGTTCATCAAGGATGTTAGCATAAAACGTGCCTCAGTGTTGCCTCCACGATGCTCACTTTGGAAATCGGGGGCTGGGGAGGATGAGGTAGTCTGAAAGATCATTAAGCACATAGCTCACACCAGCCCATGTGGCTCTATTTTCATAACAGACCAAAAGACTGATTTCCAATGAGTTTGTTTTTATTCCTTCTGGTTTAGAAGGGGAAAAAAAAGCTGCCCTTTTGTGAAAAGAGTTAAGAAAGAAAAGTTGTGAGTACAAATAAACAACGTTGGGTTTAAATACAAGCTTTTTTGTGTTCTGGAGGATTCTTTGCTAAGTTTCTAATCAATGTGTTCTCGTTGCCATGGGGATAAGCTCCATGTTTCTGGCTTTAGAGTAAAAATTCCTCTGAAATATTTTTTAATCTGGTGGTATGGGGTATTGACTAGTTCTGGTGGATAAGGGTAGCTGAGAGTCTGAGGCATTCTTCCTCTGAATTCCAGGGTCTCCGGTATTCGTCTGTGTATCAGAGCCACTCTGAAATCTTGCGGGGAACTCTGTCCTGGGTGTCACTCTGAGAAATTCTCATTTTGCAAGAGGACTGCTGTACACACTGGAAGAGTCAAATGTGGTTAACTCCTTGGCTATTTCTAGATGAAAAATCACTCTATTAATCACAAGTAGGAGTAATGGTAAACATGCCCAGTAATGGGGGAAACTGAGGTACAAAGAAAAGCAACCTGCCTTAGGCCACCTGAAAAGTTGATGTCCAAATAGAACATTCTGGTTCTAAAAGGGCCTGCCAAGAGTTTCCCACTTAGGAAAACAGAGAACAGTGTAGCAAACAAGATAGCTTTGACCTGGAAGGAGATGTTCACAGTTAGGACAGTGAATATTGATTTTAATAGACAGAGATTAGGATGAATAAATTGGGCAAGAATTAATGAATACCAAAAAGACTTTTAAAAAGGACTTAGTGAGAATTGGCAAGAGAGAAACCGAGACAGACAGAGGAGATTTTTGAAGAATGGTGGATAAACTGTGGGCCTAGGTAACCGGAAGGTCGTGGGGTAAACAAGGAACAGAATCTGATGTCTGCAGGGGTAGGGATTTGCAGAGACCCCTGCAGATCACAGGCCCTCAATCAATGTTTGTTGCAGGAATTTGCAAAGGAGGCCAATTACTAATGTGGCCTCGATTTGGTAACTACCATTTTCCTGGTTGCCAGGATCCCCATGTGGGATGCATGCCAGGAATCCAATAAGCAGAAGCAGGCAATATGAGGTAATGGCAGCAGAACTGTCAAGACTGTGGTCTCAGTGGACAAACCTGCCTGAGGTGGCAGAGGTGACTTACCTTCTCAGGGACACCTCCCCCTCCACCTGGGGCGGGGGCTGGAGGAGGTGGGAGGGAAGGAGTGATTTCATCTGTTTAATGAAAAATGACCTGAACGTTTCTCTGAACCTGGAAACTCCCCATCTAACCGGGGCCAAGGAAAACAGGATTAGGTCCCATTTCTTCGGGGATGCTTTTGCAAACTGGAGGCAACAGAAAAATAAGGTAAATTCCTTCCATTGTCTCTGAGGAGAAATTAGGAAAATCCTGAATCATTTAATGGGTTAATACCATTGGCTTCTCTCTGGTCCCAGGTGGAGCTTCTTGGAGGGTAGATCTCTTTGCCTGGAGAGAGAGCACCCCATTTCTTTGGTATATGTCCACAATAACACTAAGTTTGCCATATGGCATTCGGACAGAGGAGTCACCCGCTTTAGCATTCTGTCTCCTGCACAAGCTGCTGACCTCAGGTCCAATATTTCCTATTCCCTCTGACCTCTACGAGGGAACAGCTTTGGCCCTGAAGCAAGAGGTTGTTAAAACCAGAAGCATTTTTGCCAGTGTGGGCGACTGTGGACATGTCATTCTCCGCATGACCTACTGGTGACCTATTGGGGTGGCAATTTTTAAGACGTTTGTATTTAGTTTTGGGGATTTTTTTCCCCCCTCAAAGTCTATTTCAATGAAATAATCATGGTAGTCAGCATTAAACCCCCTCTTTTGTGACCGTAGTCCCCAAATCTTTTTTTCACAGTAAATAAATCATAGGGTCATATTCTTTTTAATGCAATGTATATTTATTGTAAACAATAATATACAAAAAAAAAGAAAGAAAAGAAAGGTAAGTTCACAGAGAGAACAAAGGTTTGGAGAGAAAACAAGCAAAACAAACAAAACACAAACACAAACCAAACCTTACCTAAAAAGAAAATATGATTTAAATGCCAGGTTTCTTAAGTTACAGAAATACTTTTTTAAAAGATCTGCTTTTATACAGAAATTGAAAGATGCCATATTATAAGAGTGCTTTAAGATTTTATTCTACCAACTTTCTAAAACTGTTAATATATCTTTTTTTTAAATTAAAAAAAAAAAAGTCTGCTGTCTTTTTTAAAAAGCAATCCTCAAACTCTCCAGCCACAGCAGTAATGAAGGATTAGGGTCTGTCAGTGGGCCCGTTCCGTCCCGGTGTCCTTGCCCTCTGAGAACATACAGAGGGATACCTGTGACACACACTCACTGTCTTGTGTCACAGTACGCGCACACACGATTTGGGCAGCCCAAAGGTCTGTGGCAGAAAACACTGCAAATGACTCAGTGATATACTACATTTGCAAATCTCTCATTTGTACAGAGAGAGAGAGAGAGAGAAAGAAAGAGAAGAGAAACAAGTTTCCAGTTTGTTTTCAACAAAAACAACAAAGGAAAAAAAAAAAAGACGGACAGAAAGGAATTTGTACAAATCTAAGACGAAGAATCCAAAGAAACTTGCTTTTCATAATAAAAAAAGGATTAAAGAGATAAATAAAAAAAACTGGTTACAGTTAAGAACATAATTTAACAACAGATGATCATACCCTCTGAGGAAGGTTCCAACAACCTATTTTAAAGAAGGTAAATTTTAAAAAAAGAAAAAAAAAGGAGGAAGGTTTCTTTTTCAATTAAAACTTCTCCTTACAAAATAAATAATGTTTTTTGTTTTTTTTTTTGTACCACGTGGAATGTCTGGAAGGTTAAACTGCTGGTGTTCAGAGAGACACAGGTGACACTGTGAGCACAGAGACTCCAGCATCTGCAGTCCACCTGGGGCCTGGGCAGGCGACCAGGGGACAGTACTCTGGGGCACTTGCTTGGTGGCTGCTGAAACGCTCCCCAATCAGATTTCAGCCTCCTTTGCTGCCTTTTGCTTCTTCCTTAAGACTGAAGCCAATAAGCAAAGGCAAGAAGACAAGCATAAAAAAAAAAAAAAAACCACAAGTATTTTCCCAGCAGCATGGTTTTTAAGGCTCAAGGTGTGTTCTTCTTGTTTAAAATATATATCTCTACATATATGGATAAAGCTTACCAAATGTGTCTCGAGACTATCTGTGTACTCCCATGTTTGCAAAATAAGGCTTTCATTCGTTTCATATTAAGGCAGCTCCTCCTCAGACGTCTGAAGTTCTGAGGAATTCAGCAAAGCTTACCCCCCAAACTAATCACAGAACACATTTCTGTCTTGTTTTTATGTTAATATAATCACATACTTTGCTTTTTTTTCATTTTTTTTGTAAGAGAAAGCAAATCTGTACAAAAATACTCTGTTTGCAAGAAAAGCTAGGACACGCTATTCAACTAAGAGTAGTTTAGCTGTTGGAAAAATAAGAGCATTTAGTTTTTTTTAATCTAAAAATATGTATAAATCCCCTCAAATGGTAATGAATCATACACAGTACATACTAAAAATATTTAAAATAGAGAATATTCCTCACAGAGGACTTTTTTTTTCTTTAATTACTGCTAAAAAATAATTACAAAGTCCAGACAGGCAGGGAGACGGAGCAAATCGGTGGCAATTCTCCTCTATCCTCCACACTTGCTCTGATGCAGTGGAGGTGCAGTTCGCTTCTGGTGCCGCTGGCCCACCTAGCCAGGAGTGGCCTGGCCACTGATTCACACTCAACAGGTTGGTCATGCGTTTGGATAGACAATGTTTCTGTTTTGGAATCTCAGTATGAGTCGCCTTTAGCTTTTAAGAAACAGGAGAAAACAAAACAAAACAAAACAACAACAACAACCAAAGTCCAGAGGAAATTCTGGTTCTTTTGCTCTTGGGTTCTTTCCATGAACACCTCAGGCCATCACTGCCCTTCGTTCAATGTCTCCTCAAGGTCTGGTGAGTTGTGTGTAGACCGGCTGCTCCCACTGCTGCGGGCTGTGGGTCTGCGGGATGGAAGGGACCCCGGAGGTGTCGGCGATGGGCGTGTACATGGGGCGCTGGGCAGGGTTCATGTAGGTGAAGGTGGAGTAGAGCCCCGAGCCCTGGCCGGCCGCGTGGCTGTAGAAGGAGCCGGAGCCCTGGTGGTCGCTGTAGTCGTACTGCGAGCGCGTGATGGGCGGGTAGGAGGCGCTGTAGTGCGGGAGGCTGAAGGGGCTGTAGGCGAGCTGCTGCTGCGGCGAGTGCTGCTGCTGATCGCTGTAGTGGCTGGGGCTCAGCTGCTCCGTCTTGATGTGCGTTCGCTGCGACTGCCCGGGCTCGCTGCTCAGCGTGCTCAGCGTGTGCGCCGGCTGGGGTTGCGGGGGCGCGGCCTGCTGGGGCGGCGGGGGCGCCTGCTGCTGCTGCTGCTGCTGCTGCTGCTGCTGCTGGGAGGGGGCCTGCGGGGGCTGCTGCGGGGGCGGCGGCGGCGCCTGCTGCTTGGACATCCACACGTGGCCCGCGCCTGCTGGGGTCGCTGCGGTGCTGCTGATGCCATAGCTGCCGGTGTAGGTGACCTGGCCGTGCGTGGCCGGCACCCCCGGGTGGCCGTTGGGGGGCAGGTACTGGTCAAATTCATTCACGTCGAAGGTCTCGATGTTGGAGATGACGTCGCTGCTCAGCTCTCCGATGTCCACGTCGCGGAAGTCGATGGGGGGCTGTCTGCCCCCCTCGGGCAGGGGGCGCCCCTCCCGCTTCAGGTCAGCTTTGCCTGGCTGCACGTCGGTTTTGGGAGTAGTGGGTGGGGTCGGTGGGCCCTGGGATTGTCCTGCAGATAATAAAAAAGAAGCAATGGATAATCAACGACGCCCCAATCTTAGAAACCCTCCTGGGCCCTCCTTTCCTCTCGGTGCAAGTGTAATAAGGACCCGCACCTCCAAGGAGGCGCGCTACACGGGAGGTAAATCCCGGAATGATTAACTCGCGGGTACACACTGGGTAGCCTCCTCCTATCTGGGGAGGGTCTGAGGCCCCCGGGTCCGGAAGACCAAATCACTACTCGGAGAAGAGCGCCCTGTGTGCTTTTGGGGCGGAGGAGGGTAGAGACAGGGAGGGGAAGTTTCACAAAAGCTGTGAAGGTATTTTTTTTTTAACCTGCCGATTAAAAAAAAAAATCTCTTAGGGTGCTGGGACCGAGCTGGTGTGCGTGTGTGCGCGTGTGTGACTGGGTGTCTGCTGGGGCCCTGGGCTGGAGCTAAGCAGGATTAGGCTCCGAAGGTGCAGTTGTCCTCCCCAGAGAGCGCAGAGGCCCGGGCCACCGGCTCGGGGCGCCGGGCGGGGGCTGGCGCGGCCTGGGGGAGGGCCCTGCGGGAACTCACCCGAGTGCTCGCCGGGGGAATGCACCTCGCTCATGCCAGACGAGGAGTGCGGGGAGTCGGCCTGCAGCGCCTTGAAGATGGCGTTGGGGGAGATGTGCGTCTGCTCCGTGGCCTCCTCGGCCTCCGCCTGCCCGTTCTTCACCGACTTCCTCCGCCGCGGCTGGTACTTGTAATCCGGGTGGTCTTTCTTGTGCTGCACGCGCAGCCGCTCGGCTTCCTCCACGAAGGGCCGCTTCTCGCTCTCGTTGAGAAGCCTGGGGGTGCGGAGGGGGACGCAGAGGAAAAGAGGGAGGGGTCAGCGGGGCGGCCGAGCCGTCGGGTGGCGTCACTCCCCTCCGCGCACGACGCCCCGACGCCCCCCACCCCCCAGCCGCTGCGGCTGCGCCTTTTCTTGGGAAAAAAAAATAAATAAAAGACAAAAAAAAAAAAAGTCAAAAGCAAACCAAAAGAAAAGTCTCAGTTCGAGAATTCCGACCTGAGCCGCCACTCCCCGCCCGTCCCTTCCCCTTCTATTTTGGAAACCTTGGAGATGAAAATAGCTCCCCGCCGCCGCCACCCCAAACGCCTTTGCCACTTTGCCACTTATCCCCCCACCTTTCACATCTTTCCGAAAAGCCCCTTAAACTGGAAGAAACCCCGCTGCCCCCGCCCCACCTATGTCGGGCGCCTCCCTCTTTTCCTGTCTGGGGTCTCCTCCAGCACCCCCCTTGGAGGTGGAACCGCAGGACAGCAACGTACCACGGCAGACGGAGGGGGACCTCCCTCCCCATAAACTTAAAGGTTACAGGTCTGGCACTGCATCCCCTCCCGTCTCCCACAAGCCTTCCCGGACTCGGCCGCCCCCTCCCACTCCCAGGCAGCACTCCCAAGCCAAAGTCAGACTCCGGGCCAAAGTTACACCTCGACCCCCCCGCCCCCGCCCCCGCCCCCGCCCTCGCCCCCGGCTCCGGGCCGCACCTCCCAGCCTCGGAGGCGGGGCGGGGATCGGCTCCCCGGCCGGCGCCCCGGCTGCCCGCTCCTCCGCGCGGCACCTCTCCGGCCTCACCTCCAGAGCTTGCCCAGCGTCTTGCTGAGCTCGGCGTTGTGCAGGTGCGGGTACTGGTCCGCCAGCTTCCTGCGCGCCGCCTGCGCCCACACCATGAAGGCGTTCATGGGCCGCTTGACGTGCGGCTTGTTCTTGCTGGAGCCGTTGACGCGCACGGGCATGGGCACCAGCGTCCAGTCGTAGCCCTTGAGCACCTGGCTGACCGCCTCGCGGATGCACACGGGGAACTTGTCCTCCTCGCTCTCCTTCTTCAGGTCTGGCTCGCCCTTGGGGAACGTGTTCTCCTGGGGTCGTGTGTTCTCCGTGTCTGAGCCGGAGCCCGATGGGCAGGGCGAGCCAGCCGAGTCCTCGGACATGGTGGGGCTGGGGGCGCCGGACAGGCCCTTCTCCTGCTCGTCGGTCATCTTCATGAAGGGGTCTAGGAGATTCATACGCGGGCCCGGGGCAGGGGGCGGGTGGCCGGGAAAGGCGAGAAGCCGCGGCGGCTCGGGGATTCGAGGCGCGGACTCCTCTCCCCTCTGCTGCCCGGACGCTGAGGCGGGCGCGGCGCCGAGCGAGCGGCTCCCGGGGAGGCTGGCGCGTCACCTGGTCGCTGGAAGCTGGCGCTGGGGTGGCTGATCCGCAGCTGCCCGCTCCAAGTGGGAAAGGCGAACTGGAAAGGAGGAGGAGGAGGAGGTGGAGGAGGAAGGGAAGAAAGAGCAAGAGTGGGGCACTTGCACCCTTCTTTTCTCTACTTGCACAGAGTTCCCGGGGTGCTACTGGCAAGTCGCAGCGCCACAGAAGTTCCCAGTCCGTTCCGAGCTCCGCTCTCGGCTCGCGGACTCCCAGCCCGGGGTCTTCTTAATAAATACTCCCCTCACCTTAGAGACGTCCAGCCAATCACAGCCCGGCAGCCCTGGCTGACAAGCAGCTCATTGGACCCGATTTGGAGTGGGGAGGAGGATTGTGGCACTGGGCTGAGTGACGAGACCGGAGGGGAGGAGAGGGGAGGGAACCGCAGCCCAAGGGTGGCTGGTGGGAGGGGGTAGAGGGTGGGTGGGGGGAGAGCTGCGGGAAGGCGGGGGACCCGGGACGGCCAAATGTGTAAGTTGCCTTACAAATGTCAGAATTTTGGTACAGTGTTCGCAAGAATCTCAGCGCGCGCGCGCGCAAGTGTGTGTGTGTGTGTGTGTGAGCGCGCGCGGGCGTGTGTCCAGACTGGGATCTACCCCCACCTCGACACTTCTTTTCCCTGGTCTCTTGGCGGCACCGCGGACCTCGCTGGAGTGTTCAGTATTGGAAAAGCAGCCGCTCCTCAGTGCGCAGTCCCGCTTCTGCGCCTGGAGCCTGCTGCTCGCTTCCAAAAGTGCTTAGAAATGATCTTTTGGAAGCAAACGTTTTGGTGACTCAACGCCCGCTGTTCCTCCGTAATAATCCGTATAAATAGATTGACATGCTCTGGTCCGCCGGGGCTGGCGCGGCCGGTCGGGACGCTGCTGCGCTCTCGCGAAGGCAATCAATGAAAAGCCACCCGGGCCCTGGCCGAGGCAGCGCGGCGGTGCGGGGCCGGCCCGCGCGCCACCGTCGACCTTGAACTCCGCGCGTCCTTCTCCGGCCCCCGAACCCCCATCCCGCCGACGCCCCTCCGTGACAGGGTTGCTGCTTTCGCGTTCTGCTCTTTGCCTCCTGGCCGAGTCCAGAAACGTCAGCAGCGTTGGCCCTGCAAAGAGCCTGCAAAAAACCGCGCTAGCTCGGGACTGAACTTTGCGAGTGTGGCCCTCCGGCGCCCAGAGGCCGAGGGGGTCACTGGGTTTGTCAAACACCAAACAAAGGGGCACCCCTGAAGACAAAACGGTCTGCTGTGGCAGAGCGGTGTAGCGGCCCCTGGAGTGGGGAAGCGCCGGGGGCTGGGACCTGAGTGGGTCCCTGCAGAACCGCAGGCAGGTGGACCCGCGAGGGAGGCCTCGAGGTGCCTCTGATGTCTCTCAAGTGTGACTTGAGCCCAACCTTTGTACTTCACGGAGACTCTTAGAGCCGGGCTGGGTAAGTGCGGGGTTATCTGTTCTGCAGCTGAACCCTCTCAGTCGCCGGCAGGTTACAAGACTTTGGAGTCACAAATTAACGCACGACGGAGGAAAACTCTTCATTTCGACCACCACCCTCCCACCCGCTTTCCTGCCGCCTTCTGGCTCTTGCAAAAATCCGCCTTGAGTTAGATTACTGATGTTGTGAATTGGCCCATATCCTATCAAAGGCAGATTTTCTTCCCCCGATTTACTAAATGCGATCATTCTGATAAGGTTTAAACGAATGTTTTATTTGAAGTGTTTCTTTAAAAAAAACTTTATTTTCTTCCAAAGTTGACGTTTCGTATAGGAAGAGAAACCGTGAATAAGTAGTCAGAATCCTTGGTCAACAGGGTTTTTTTTTTTTTTTTTAAATGAAGGCAGCTCACTGGCCTCCGATGTCTGAAGCACCCTATAGTTTATTTGCGAGTTTACGAGTCAGGCAGACCATAGTTTTGTATTTTTGGTTCTTTGGCTACTACGCTCAGTAAATTTAAGGACAATATGCTCTGTCTTTGGGAATAATAAGTACTCCCGCGTAGTATGGACACATTTCTGCACCCTGGAGAGGTTCCATTCCTGTGCGAAATTGTGTGATTCACGGGCACCTGATCCGGGAGAAGACTCGTAGACCACCGGAGAGATGCTCTAAAGAACTCCCCACGACTTAATGTCTAAATTACAATGATCACATTTAGTCGCACAGAGGCAGTGAACGCGACTGTAGCTTTAAGAAATTTTGGAATATTTCACTAAGTAGTTGTAGGTATAGAAGTGCACACGCGTGACTATACCTCTAACACAGTGATGCAATGAAGAAGGTAATGCACAGCAGCACTTTAAATAACAACGTCTGGTGCTGTATACATTTTTTTTTGATGCAAGCATTTTGTAACCTTGGTTTTTTTTTTTTTTTTGAAAATTGTCTTCAAAAGGGGCTGCAATTTTCAGCCGTATCCAAAGGGGGCGCCAAAAGCCCAGAAACTGTATCTAACTCGGCGGAACTGCGGGGTGGGGTGGGGGGAATGTTGCTGGTGTGCTCCATGGGGTCGGCCTGCTTTGGGGCTGAGGTTTATCTCTGCAGGAATTCCTACAAGATATTCCCTCCCGTGCCGGGCCACCCCTGGGAACATCGTTAGGGGAACCCGGGGAAGTGTGTCTCCAGGGACAGGCACGGAGATGCCTGACATTTTTCTGCTGCGCGGAGCTGGGCGACCGAGGCCCTGAGAACGCCTCTTTCCCCAGGTGCCAAGAGCTGCCTGGCTCACCAAGACCAGGCCAAGTGTGGCGCGTGGGCGCCTGCAGTCAGAAAACGGTTGACCCTGCATTTCTGCAGGGGCCTGCGGTGCCCGAGTCCTTCCCGTTCCCACTCGGGGAGCTTGGCTTCCTTGGACTTCACTTTCCCGGGTCGTCCCCGACAAGGTCGCTCCTTCCTGACCCGGGAACGGGCTCGCTTCCTGTCGGTGGCCGCCCGGGGACCTTGGCGAGAATAACTCGCTCCCGACGTTCAGGTTACAGATCGGGAAACTGAGGCTGCTGAGCCAGTTTTAGCTAGAGCGTTCTGCCAGGACCTTAACGCACCGGGGTTCTCAACCCGATGGGAGCAAGGGAAGGAAAGGGCCGAGGTCCAACCGCGCGGCGGGCGACTGCAGGCATTTCGCAGTTGCGACGTGCTCTGGGCTCTGTAGCCAGCGCCACGAGGTCTGCCGCCAGGGGCGGAGACACCGAGGTGCGGGTGGATCCTAAGGCGGGGGGGGGGGTCCTTGGGAAACCGAGGTCTGGGGTCCCCCACTCCTCACCCCCTGCTTCTCTCTTGCAGCATCCCGGGCTGGCGCCGGGCTCAATTTCCCCAGGCTTCCAACCTCCCCGCCTCGAACACGCGTGAGCAAGCGGAGCCAGGAGTGCAGAGTTGGCGCGGGGCTGCGTTCTGGCTCCCCGGCGCTGCGCAAAAGCTCAGCCGGAGGGGGTTCGGGCTCCGGGTGGAGGTGAGGGGCGAAGGCGGACCCCTTACCTGGGGGATTAAGGACCTTAACCTCCATACCTAAAATTTCTCAGCAGAAGTGGGGACGTCTAAATCCGTTTTCAGTGGGGATGCAAATCCTGGGAGGATTTGTGGAACCCTAGGGATCTGGCCCGAGTCAGCGCTGTCTCCGGAAGTGCGCACCCGCACGGATGCCCCTGCTGTCCCCCGGTGACCGGCCCGGTTCCCTTGCGCGAATCCTGCAGGACCTCATTCCCTGGTGGGACACTCAGGCCCCGCGCCCTGCGCGCCCGCCCGGCCGCTCCCCGGTAGTTAGTACTTTGCGCTGCGCTTTTTCACCCACCCAGACACGAGTTTCCTGGGGAAGGGAGAGAGCCGCAGGTAAGCCCCAGTCTCAGGACACCAACCGGAGAGGGAAAAAGGAAAGGACCAGAGGGATTCGTAGGTGCGCAGTAAATATCTGAATAAATGCGACCTTTGGACGTTTTGCCCCAACTGTGTGTATTTCCCGTCCCAGCCCCTAGACCTCCCTCCACGCCAACACGCGTTCCCTAATCGCCTTTGCCTGTGAATTCCTACACGGTCATTTCTTCCCACACGGACGCCCTACTTGGAGAGGCTGATAAGTGTAATCACAGCCCCCCACTAAAACTACAGACTAGATCTCAATTGTCTTCCCCTTTTTTTTAGGGTTCGAAGAGAAAGAGGAGCTGACGGGCATGCTGGGTGAGGGGTGTGAACCGCCAACCTGGCCCTGGGTGACCCGGCCAGGTCGTGGGGCATCTGGTGGCTGGAACCCAGCGAGACGCCCTCGGGGCGAGGACCGGAGCCAAATCCAGAGACCGGACGGGCTGGCTGGTCCGGGAGCGGCTGAGTCTCAGAGGGGAAAAGGAGCGCGGGGGTGGGAGGCCCCAATTCCACAGGTACGGTGTGCTCTCTCTCTCCTTTTTTTTTTTTTAATATTTTTTTTTCTTGCAATCTTTGCATTTCCGAAAATACCTGTCCTTAGCGCTGCTAGGGAGCCGGGCTCCCTGCAGACTCCCTCAGTGCCCTGCGGTGAATGTCCTAGGCCAAGTCTTCCCTTTTCTGCCCACCTTCCCTTTGGCTCTTTTAGCCGAAGGTGTTCTTGCCTTGCTGATTTAAAACTACAAATCAAAGGAGCGCTCCAGGTGGCGGAGGGGACTCGCGTGCGGAGAGGGAGCGACCGGGCCGGCCGGGGTCTCAGATCAGCCCCTCGGTGCTGACCACCCAGGCCTCAGATTCAGACCGACCCCTCCTCCACCCCCCTCCACCTTTCGGTTCGGGGGTACCCAGGCTCCGGAAGAGCCGGAGGACCACGAATGCTGAGTTTTGTGTGGTTTCCCAAGGGGAGGGTGGCTCTACGGCTTCCTGAGGGTCCTTTGGGGTAGGTGATTCCTGATCTTCCTGAGTGGGAAACAATGTTTCCCTGAAACCACAGAAGAGAAAGGCGTGCCTTGAAGACAGACCATAGCCCTTTGGAAGGTAACTGTCCCAGTCCAGATGGGTTATTTTGTATCTTTCCTGAAACCCTCTCCTGCTCCGCAGGACCCGGGAAGCTCCCGGCAGGGGTGCCTGGCTCTTCCTGCTCTCCGAGCTTCTCCCGGGCCAAACTGAGCCTTTTTGCAGCTGCGTGGTGCTGGGCTCTGCCTTGGTTTGGGAGCCACGTGAAGGTGAGGAAGACGCCAGGGCAGAAGCGCGAAGCTGGGTCCTCAGCCTTTGGTCAGAGTGGTGGAAACAGCGCAGGGCTCAGTCCAGGGGGCCTGGGGGAGGCCACGGTCACGAGGTCACCCTCCTCCCAATCTTTTGAGGTGATGCAGAATTGCGACATCATCACGTTTCGGGCTTGAGCCACATACTTGGAGGGATGTCCCTAAACCCACCGGGGCGGCCAGACTTGGGCCTTATTAAACAGCACTGGGGGTTCCAGGGTGAGGGCTGGAGGAGCTCTGTCCACCGGGGTTCCTGAGGGCTGATTTCCGATGCGTTTCCTGGCGCTCTCCCCGTGCAGGGCTGCGGGAAAGGCAGGCTGTGTTATTACCCGAGCTTCTGGGCTGCCTTGGAACCCAGGCCTTGGTCGCCTGGCTGCTCCCAGCCTCAGACGCAGATTCGAGTTTTGAAAAAAGTGGAGACTTTTGGTTTTCTTCTTTTCGGGGTGCCATCCTTTTCCTGTCACAGATGTCAAAGGAATAAAGGCCTGGAATTCCTTTTTCCCTCACCCTTTCCTGCTTTTATGTTCTTTGGAGGGATTTAGCAATTTGGAAAAGGGAGGAGAGAGGGCTGGGTTTGTATACACTCACTCCTCAATTCATGAACACCCAGAAAAACCTCACATGCTCCCGTCACTACCTTAGAATGAAATGCATTTACTTCCCATGAGAAGGAGCAGGTGGTTTGCTCTCACTCTGAGTTCTAGGACCGGAATCTGCGCTTTCTTCTTGGCTTTCTCGGTATCTCCAGGGCAAGCTGGATACAGTTCTAAGGCATGGGGTGCTCACAGAAGCTGGGTCCCTGCTGAGAGCTCAACAACCATCAGCTTCCACCTGCAGAAGAAGAGTATCTTGACCTCATCTGCCTTCACAGCCACTGGCAAAGCCGAGGCAGAGAAGCCATTACTGATGTAATTCAGAGTTCCGGTAACTATGGTGTCATGTGCTGGTGTTTCAAGTTTCCTTTAATACTTTCATGGAACAACCCGGAGAGGTGGTAACTCATAGAGGATTGAGCTCTGTGACAGGGAACAGAGGCAGCCCGTGTGTGTGTGTGTGTGTGTGTGTGTGTGTGTGTGTGTGTGTGATCTACTCAGGCATTCTGACGTACCACCACTCACTCAAGTTTCCCCAAACCCTCCCGGAGTCTCCAGAGGGAACCCCAACTAGGGCTTTAAGTTGACCTCCAACCATATTAAATATTGGCAGTCATGGGGGGAGCAGCAAACCAGGTTTAGGGCTGCTGGGGCTACGGGTTTGTGAGACTTGGGGCATGGGGTTGGCAGGGATTGGGAGCAGGCGACTCAAGGTGTTACCCTCAGGCTGTGGATGAAGGAGCAGTGTTTTAGGAAGAGGAAGCACAAGGTGATGGAGACAAGGAATCTGCTCCAGATATCTCCACCTGTCATTCTTTCCTTTAGCATCTCTCTCCCAGTTTACCCAGTATGAGATCATTCTCTTTCCCAAATCAACCAACTGAGCGATCTGACCTTGGCTTGAGGTCACATTAGGCGCCTATGCATCTAGAGGAGATTCTATTGGTTCCTGCTGTGACAGTCTCTAGGTCTGGTTTCCCTCTACCTGTACTCCACTTTCCCCTCTGGGCTGAGACTCTTTCTCTGCTTGTGTCATGAATTCTTTCCCTAGGTCACAGAGAGCTAGCTGCCTCTTGTCCTTGTGACTCCACGTGGCCTCTGAAGAGCTGGCAAGGCTCAAGGAGGAGTGGTCTCCAGGCCCTTGGCCCAATGCTAGCTCCCTTCATCTCTTTCTTCCTCTAGTCCTGAGCCATCTTCTCCACCTCTGCCCACCCCCATGCCTTCTTGTTCCAAGCCCAGAAGCGCCTTGTAGTGTGTGGTACACTTCCCTCCCTATTTGGGAGACATCTGCCAACTAGCACAGTGGTGATGACAGTTCCCAGATGATTTTCCAAAAGCAAAGAAATCTTCTGGGGGAGGAGAGCCTGGCAGTGCCGAGGCTCTGGAAGAGGCATGGGGAGGTGGCGTTTGTGAGGCTCAAGGATTCCTTTCCCCCGTAAAATCTCCCTACAGTGCGAGTCCATAATTGCTATGCGTTTTCTCTCGAGCCTGTTTCTGCCCTGGGAGCTTGGGTCTGAGCATGAGCAGCAGAGGCGTGTCTGTGTGTGTGTGTGTGTGTGTGTGTGTGTGTGTATGGGGGAGCATTTGCCTCCAGACTCCCTTCGGCTTTGGGCTTCCGCACCCCAGTTTTTCTTCTGCCAGTGATTCCTACTTAGGTAACCCAGAAGGTGGGAATGGAGTTGCCTTGGAGGCTGAAGAATGGGTTCAGAGAATGATTAGTTTCTCTTCCTATTTGGAAAAGTCCTAGATTGATGTATGGACTTACTCTCCACGTTAAGATTTTATTTATGTTCGGGGGAGGTGTCCTTCTACCCTCTTCTTGAACACTTCTACTCAAGGAGGCCTGTCTCTCCCAGGTAGACACTGTTATTTTGGACAAGATGTGGGACCTACTCAGATTATGGAGTAAGTGGCTATTAAAGGTGGCCATGTTCTCAGCAAGAGGCAGCCAGACCTCCCTAGGGGATGCAGTTCCAGTGCTAACCCCTCTGGGAAGACTGGAGGATTCTCTAGAAATTGACACTTTCCTCTGTGTCTGGTTTCCTGCCATGCTTTCATTAGGCCCTGGGGTCATCTGTCCTTTGTATATTCATATTTGCCACCAAATCACTTCCTTGAGGACGAGCATTCTTCTTACCTGCTTTGCACCCCTGGTCCATGTGCTGAATTCTACTGAAATGATGAGCGAAGAGGGAAAACATAGCAACTTTTAAGAAAATCCTTTCTTGATAGCACTGGGAAATTTACATGGGGCTACTCCCCTCACCCCAAAATAAGTTCTGCCCATGGTTGCCTCAGACTTATGCTCTTTCTGCCTCAGCTTCCAGAGTGCTGGGATTCCAAGGGTGTCACAATGGTAGTCTAATGGTAGAATTTTAGCCACCAACCACAGGGGGACACCTCGGCCAGTTAATGTGTGTCTTATGGTTCCCCTCAAATGTATCCTGTGCAGAGCTGCTTGTGTCACTGACAAACCTGTCTTTGTTCTCATGCTTTGTGAATTTCCTGTTCTCACCCCTTCCTATAAGAAGGAGTGTTGGAGACAATCTTTGAGGGACTATTTGGAGTAACAGAAGCAGAGTTTTCAGATTGCAATCTTTATACATTTCTGGTCTGGATTTACAGGTTCTGAGAAAACAATCAAACCGCAAACTGAAATCATCACTGACACATCAGAAGTTCTAAAACCCCTAGAACTTGCTACCTAAATATACAATGGCAATAAATATTTTTTTCTTCCTGGTTTTCTCCTTGCTTTCCTAAGCCTGGCACATGGTTCTTTCTCTGTGGAGGCCCAGTGCTGCTGTGGCTGATGGGTGAATGAATGCTGGGGGGAGAAGTGGTCATTCCCAACAGGCTTTCTCAGCATCTCCTCTCTGCCAGGCATTTTCTTCTCTCTCCCAGAGGCGCTGCTGTTTGTTTGCAGAGCTGTGGGGATGGAATGAGCGGGTGTCATGTGGGCTGCACGTGTGTGCCGGCTGCTACCTGAAATCTGGAGGCTAATCTCTCCCAGATGGCCCCAGGGTCTAGTCACCAGGGCCTCAGAAGCACACGACCCTCCCCAGCCCCTGCTGGGAAGGGGGATGTGGGATTTAAAGGGAACTCAAGAACAGAGTGAATGTACCAGGATGAGCTCTGGCAGCTTGCGACATGGCTGGACCTACCACCCCTCCTCCCCCCTCCAGCCTCCCCAACTTTCTCATCTCCACTCGGGACCCCAGTCCAAAGGGTGACTTCTTTCTAAGGAAAAACTAGGAGGAAAAGCCAGAAGAAAATGAAGGGTAGCAGAAGGAAGGAACCATTAACTTGAAAAATATGATTATGATAGCGTTGGTTTGGGGGAAGGCGGAAGGGGAAGAGATCTTTTAAAAAAGACATGTATTTCATTATTAGACGTCAGCTTCTGGGTCAAACTGGTGGCTCAGCTGGGTGGGATGATGTGGTAAGGGTTAAAGGGCAGGTAGGTGTCTTCTTCTAGTGCATGAGTATCCACTTGACGTGAGAAATGTGCATGCTGGCTTGGGGAAGAGAGGCCCTGGGCTTGGCCCCAGTCTGTTTGGAGCCTGTGTCCTTCCAGCCACTGTGGTCTCTGTCCCTCTCCAGTTATGACCAGCCTTTGCCTGGATTCACTGCAGCCCTTTACAGTTACCCCTAAACCCACACCCATCTGTACACTCCAGGGCCCCCAGTCACATGGGCGTCCCCGGGGGAAACTCCTTTGCGCGTGCGCACACACACACACACACACACACACACACACACACACACACACAGGGCTCGCTCTAGAGCATCCACAGGCTTTTGCTTTTGTGCCTTCTCACCTACTGCTGAAAAAAGCCATAGCTTTGCTAATGAGTGCCGCTGGCTGCTGCTTCCTGCTTCCACTTTTGGAGCACCTTCCACCTACACATCAGCTCCATTCCCTAGATGGCTCTAGGAGGTTGTGAGGGGGAAGAAATCAGTCTCTTTCCTTTTCATGCAAAGACACAGAAGCTCTGAAAAGAGCGTGCTGCTCGCTCAAGGTCACTCAGCTCATGGGAGAGGCAGATCCCTGGCCCCAGCGTCTCGGGGCCACGCCTGCCGGCCTCCCTCGCATCTCCACATACACGCACGGAATTTTACAGACTGCTGTCACCAAGGAAGTCTTCCTCCCGGGCACAGACTGGGTGTCCAAGGAGCTCCTCCTCATTCTTATCATCCCGCCTGTGCCCCGCTAGGGCCTTAGCTTTTCTGGGGGGTCAGTTGGAGAGACAGGCCTCAGCTCCTTTGTGAAGGACATTGCTGATCTTATCTCCTGCCTTTCCCCCTAATCAGGAGTTGGCTGCCTTTATGTGTAGGAGCTGAGAACAAAGTGTGATTTGAACCATGCACATCTAATGTTCCCACCTTTTTAACAAATTTCCTTCTCATGAGAACTTCTTCAGGTTTGTGGGAATGGCATGTGGCCTGATTTTATTTCACAGCATTCATCTTATTTCATTGTATATCAGGGTCTCCTCTCTGTGTTATGTGGCACGATCCAGGGTTTCTCCAGATGTTCAAAATCATTTTACTCTACAAAGCAAAAAGATGCTCCTAACCTTTTAAATCTGGGCCAATGTTCACTGTCTTTGGAAGTACAAGCCCCTCTACTATCACCTTGTCCCTTTTCTGCTCCTTTATTGGCATCTTTATTAAAAAGAAAAAAAAACAAATGTTTGCAGAGCGCTTACTGTTTGCTAGGCAATTGCTAAGGACTCTACCCGGATATGTCACCTGTATGGTCTCCTGAAAACATTGCGTGGTAGTTCTTGCTATTTGCCTTATTTTACAGATGAAAAACTTGAAGCTTAGACTGGTTACAAAAATCTCAAATCTCTATGTACAAAGGGATAAGAAAAACAATAACAATGAAACAAGAAAACAATAGGGAGCAAAATTGCGTGCTTGCTTTGCAGAGATTCAATTTAACACAAAGACCTGATGAGCTTTGTTACAACTTTCTCTGTTCTGCATTGGGAGAAACTGTTTTCTACCCATGGCCTATGTTTGTTTCTGTCCTTGTCTTCTTTCCTAACAGGATTCCAAAGATGTGTATTTTCTAGACTTAAGACACCTTCAGGGATGACAGTACCCAGACAAAGTTGTCAGTGGAAGAGAATGGGTTAGGAGGGACAGTGTCTGTTGAGGATTTCTGAATGTCAGTGTCTGTCTTGCCATGGCAGCTGGGCACCAGGATTGTTCTCCCTGCTGTCTGTACCTCCACTGGTTCTAGCTGCTTGCTCTTATACCCTTTGGACTTCCAATGTGTCCCATATGGGGAAGTGCACATTTTTCTTTTGGAAGAACTGAGATTAGAATTCTCTGGTTTGAACCAGGCTTGACTGATAACACGTTTCATTTGTACAGCAAACATTGGTGTTTAAAACTCGATCATGCATAACAGGTGCAGGATGGTTGCTATGCTAGTTTATGACAAGAGGCACCCAAGGATGGAAGTGTAGTAGGACTGGCTGTCAACCGTGGGGGGCAGAAAAATAAGCCAGGACGCTTGAAGCCCGGGGTCTCTATGCTGCTGTAGTCATCACAAATCGTTACTGTTCTCTTGATGAAGAGCCAGTTTAGAATTCAACAAGGCTCCGTCTTTTAATTTTTGGCAGCTTTTCTTGTATACGTGTTTGTAAGTGAAAAGAAGGTGAGGGTAATTGCTAAAGACTGGTTCCAGAGAATACAACCAGTTCCCCATCTCTTTAGGGTCCCCCTCAACTAACCACGGATTTAAAATATTAGGAAAAAAATGACATCTGTACAGAACATGTGTCGCACCCCCATCATTATTGTTGAAACAAAATGGTATCACAGCTATTCACACAGCATTTACACTGCTAAGTATTAAGTCACAGGGAGATAATTGAATGCATATGGGAAGGTGAGTGTTAAATTCTATGCAAATAGCATTTATTTTAAGTTTCTGAACATCTGAGGATTTGACATCTGTGTGTGTGTGTGTGTGTGTGTGTTTGTGGATCTTGGGACAAATCTCTGTGGATACTGAGGGGCAACTATATATAGAATGGGGACAGAAGATTTTAAGATTTTTAACCTGGCGTGGTTAAAAATGCTGAGGCAGGGGGATCACTGTGAGTTTGAGGCCAACCTGGACTACCGAGTGAGTCCAGGCCAGCCTGAACTACATAGTGAGACTGTCAAAAAAAAAAAAAATTCAGTAGCATATTGTATTATCTTTTTCCAAGCTCTGAGCATTCTCAGAAAGCCAGGGAGTCTGTGGAGGTCGGGAGAGAATAATGAAAAATCCAGTCATTAGGCCTCCTGCTTCTGAGAAGTGTCCATGAGCTCCGATAGTGACCGAGAGCTGTTTTTTTTTTTTTTTTGAAATTACAGCAGCATTCACTGCACAGACGACTCAGGAGTGCTGAAGAGCCAACTGGCTCCTAGCTTTACAACTGCCCACTTTTAGCTTGGTCACAGTCCTGCTCTGAGTCTGTGGCGGTGAAGGTTTCCATGGTTATTGTAAAGCGCCTCATGTATTGGAAACTGTGAATAAAAAGGTAAGGGAGGGAGAAAGGCTAAGCCTGAAGCTCAAACGCTAAACCACAAGCTCTTGGAAGGCCCTGGCTGAATAACCCAACTGCAGACTGCAGACAGTCTGCCACAGTGACAGATGGCAGGATTCCAGAGACCCTGGAGGTACCTTGACTACCTATGCTGCTTTCACACAGAGGAGTGGAGGCCCTTCAAGTCTCTGAAAGCAGGACACTTGTCCTGTTCTCGTCCTGGCACCTGGCACCTAGCTCCCTCCCTCCAGTGAGGTTGGTGTGCCCAGCTGACCGGAGGGAGGGCTAATACCTGCCTCCCTCCTGGTGGTGCTTATCTGGGGGAGGAGAGTCCTACCTTCCAGATTCTTCATAGTTTCTGAAAGAAGGTGTTGTTATTTTCTCAGCTCCTCTCAGGTTAGGAACAAAGGCAGACTCCCATCTCCTTTAGGCACGATAGAATGGGACTGGCATTCCTGTAAAACGGCTTGTTATTACAGCCGATTTCTGCTAACAATTACCAGGCAGTGTAGAAAGGGGTCTCACTCCTGAAAGGTGTTGCTGAGTTTCACTTTTCTCCTTTTCTTTTGGTGGACCCTAAAAACAAATCAGGCATTTTTGCAGTTTAGATGAGACAGGCCTGGTGTATTTACATCTGTGACATATGTGTAAATCTTACTGAACAAATCAATACAGAGGCGTGTGTGTGTGTGTGTGAGAGAGAGAGAGAGAGAGAGAGAGCATGCTTTCTCAGAAAAGAGAACATAAGAGCATTTTTTCCCTTTTTATAATCAGGTTGATGGTGCTTGAGACTATGATCCTTGGGAAGAAAAAAGCTAAATTGTAGAATTATGGAAATAAATGTACGGAGAATATGATATGGTGATTTGTTTGGCAAGTGATTTTGGTGTTTATAATTATTTGAGCTGGTCAAATGCCTTACAGGTAGCCAGTGTTCAACAAATATTTATTGCTATAATTATACCTGCTATAGTTTTCTGTGTCAAATAGAATCCCAGAACACTCTCCATGCTGGAATTATTTAAATGGGAGTAAAATATTTTGTTTTCCCCTTATGCTAGACTTATTTAAATGGGACTAAAATGTTTTAATTTGGGGGAGACAGCAAAGTTGAAAGCTTTAATGCAACAAAGCATAGACGGATGATCAAGATGTTTGGGAAAACCTAGACACTGATTTTGGTCAATACAAATGTCTTTCAGATAATAATAATAATCCCAAATTAATGAGTTCTTTAGACCAAAAACATGACCTCCCCTGTGTCCTTATAAATATTTTTGTGCGACTAAGGCTGACACATACTGTCTGCAAGTTAGCTTTCTCATATTAAAACATGACAAGTTTTCATCTCTGGGTTTCTATAGATCTTTAGGCTGTGTTGGCTCAGACCTGCTGGGGATTTTACTCTGTGAGATAAAAAGCTGGATTTAAGGAGCTAATCCAAACCAAACACTTGGCATTATTGGCATCGTTATTCCAGGAGATCTGCTTGCTTGATAGAGAAGTTGGCGGGGGAATCGGTGGGTACCCAGCTAATGGCCTGGCCTGGTCCTAGGGCAGCATCTGACTCCTTCATTTTCCTCCCAGGTGGAAATGTCATGGGAGCTCCATAGACAATCAAACAAAAGTCTCCAGAATACCAGGAGATTTGATGGTTTGGGGCTGCCTGGAGGTTGCTTCAAGGGGCAGGATGGGCTGGTGCCCTTTCAGGAAGAGTACATCAGGAGGGGGCATGTCCCCGGAATAGTCTTGGGAATAGTCTTTGTAATGCAGGCCTCATGTGATATAACAGAATTTCTTTTCAATGAGGATGGATTTTGATGGTGGGTGGGTAGGTTTTTATTTGTCTCAAACAAAGCTAAGTGTCATCTTCCCCTCTCATCCCTTTGTGCCCACCTCCCTGGCTCCTTCCATGGGCCTCACACATTGATTTTCATTTTCAACACTTAACACCTGACTTAGTGATCTCAGATCACTGACTCAGAAAACAGGAAAGGTTGGTCTGCTACACACCTCGCCCCGCATCCTGGGATTAGCATGCAAAACAAACAGATCGGAGATGGGATGTGGACTCCCCAGAGAAGCTTCCCACGTGTGTGGAGGAGGCCGGGAGATGCCCTTTCTCAGGCTCAACGGCATTCGAGTTCACCACGGTAGGCCTTACCGGGCTGAGGTCGGGGATTGTAGCCTTCCGGAAGAGCAGAAGATTGAGGCTGTCGGATTAAGTAAAGTTGGGTGATTAGCCGGGGAGGGAAAAGAGTTCTTTTTGCTAATCAAAGGAGAAACCAAATAAAAAAGAACGAAGTCCAAGAAAAATACAATGCTATTGTTTTGGGGGCACATGATGCTGGCTTGGAGGCTCGGTTGAGTAATCGGAGTCACACCCTTTCTCTGTGGGACTAAAGGAATTTGGCTGCTTCTCTGGAGGCCAGGTGGGAGGTGGGTAGACAGGTCTATGGAGAAGAGAATTTCTTGACGCTATAACTCTCTGAACATCCTCCCAGCCTTGCAGTTGGGAGGCTGGGACACAAAGAACCAGGCTTGTGGACCCAATTTAAGGCCAAGGAGTAGTGACCACAGCAGGGAATGGGATAGGAGCAAGAGCAAAGGGCAGATGGCAGAAAACTAGGCAGTGGGATGGAGGTGTCCTCATTCTTTCATTCCTTATCAGAACAGGGGGTTCTGTGTCCTTAAGGGACCCGAGGGCTGCTTCTCCAAGAGCCGTAGGGTGGATACTCAGGGAGAGGTGGCCTGTCTGGGTCTGGGGTGCGACAGGAAGCAGGAAGTACCAGTCATTTCACAAGACAGCTTGACACTGGAGAGAGAGCCAGCGAAAACTGGCAGGCCCCCAAGATGGGGTGGGAAAGTCTGGCCCGGCCGGGAGAACACTTGGCTTCCCGTAGCTCTGTGGGTAGGTTAGAAACCAGGGCAGTCTGCACAGCTCTGCTGCCAGACACCTACAACGTCACTTTCTTTCCCACCCTCAGTTGCTTCTGCGCGATGCAATGTCTGCCTCTGGTGGTGAACTTACACAGCCCAGGGGAAGAGGGCTGTGACCAGGTGGCTTAGCAGGAGTGTCTGTGCCACGGACAAGGCTGTGATGATGATTCCCGTGAGTCAAGTGCAGGCCCCTGGTGGACGCTGCTGTCCTGTTTTATCCCTCCTCTCTCCTCCTTACCCCCTTTTTAGATTTGAATCCAATTTGTATGGATTATACTTAATTTGTACCCAGTTTGTATAGATATAGATTTGTACCCAGTTTGTATAGCTGTAGTTAGATTTGTATGGTTTGTATGGATGTAGTTAGATTTGTAGCCAGTTTGGATGAATAGGACAAGAGTTTGTTACTCTCCTTTTGGGAGAGTTCACATTGGATTTTTTGGTCTATTTGGATTACTTCCTGGTTGGATTATTTCCTTCTGAACAAATCCACCCCTTTTGTAGATCTTTATGTCTTTCTTAAAGTGGGATCTCTTTCACATCCTCTAGTTCTCCACTTATCTTTTGCAACTACTAATGGTAAAGATTTAGAATATGTTTCTTTCTTCCTGTCTTGGATGTAGAACTCATCAGATTTCATCCAGTATCCTGTCTTTGGGTAGCTGAGACTTTCTCCCTAGGATAAAGGCAATGTCCTTGAGGTGTTTTCATTTTTTCCCCCCAAAACATGTGTTTTACAATTGGATTTTTGTTTGGTTCCCAGGTCTCTGGACTTGCTGATGGAAAAGTTTCCTGATCTAAAGTACATAGCAGCTTGCTGAATTTAGAGGCATTTTGAAGTCAGTATCAACTGAACTGAGCTCAGTTTTCTCATTGGTTTGGTCAACTTAGTCTTGACTTTAGGAAGCCATATTTCATCTCTGGGTTTCAGTCCATCTCTTACTCGAAGGAAATTCTTCATCTAAAGTTAGTGTCCAACGTGGCATGGTGAAGCACACCTGTAATTTCAGCTCTCTGGGAAGGTGAGACAGGAGAATCACAAGCTCCAACCTGAGAAACTTAGCAATTTAGTAATATCTTGTCTCAAAACAAACAAAAACCAAAAACAAATAAAATCGATGATATACCTCGGTGTGAAGGCTCTGGATTTAACCTTCAGTACCACGAGAACAAAAACAAGTCTAAAAAACAAAACAAAACAAAACAAAACAACCCAAATCAACATCTACTCACTCTTTGGCACACCATAGAACTGGGAGACTTGCCTTACAGATCTCGGACATGTTCTTTTGGAGAAAATTCTGGCTTAAGTGAATCTAAAGAAGTGTAGGATGGCAAAGACCTGTAGGATGGCAAGTTAAAAGCTTTTGGGACTTAAAGATGACAATCTGTTAGCTTTTGAGGAAATAGAGAAGAAATACTCCTCTAGGGGGTGGTAGCACCAGAACCTTTAGGGTTTGGGATTATATGGCAGCCACCATGGAAAATATCCCTGAGCTAAACAGACAAAGGACGAGGCGCCCTGGAAATATTTCCACAGTGTCAATAGCTGTGTTTACAGTGGAGCATATGGACAGAGTTTAGATTTGATACATTTCCATCTCTTTTTTTTTTAAAAAAAAATAAAGCCAGCCAATAAAAGATATACCTTCACAATGGTTTGTTTCTGAATTCTGTTCATGCGATGTGACATAGACGTACTCAGCTATGCTATTTTGACTTTTCCTATTTTCTGGTCATGACCCTACCATCCAGTGGTCTGGGTTAAAAAAATCTAAGGACCTAGGGTGGTGCTTTTAGGAGGAGCCTTTGTACACAGACACACAAAAGATTGTTCTCAAAATAAACCCTCAATTCAGGGATCCTATCATTCATGGTAGGGCAGCACCCTGAAGCCAGGGCAGTAGAAAGCCCACGCAGGCTCCCAGAGTGGAGCAGCTGAGATACACACACACTTCTGCCTGGAACCGAAGCTTTCTGTGCCTGCAGCCATCTCGGGGAAGCCCTGGGCTGCCACTTGAGCTGCCATGTGGCACCTACCTCCCGTCCTACGCGTTTCCTATGAGAAGTATCTTGGAAAATGATGCTTGGGGAAAAGGAGCATTGAAGCGCTGTGCACGAGAGAGTCACAATGATATTGAAGGTATCTGTGGGTGATTCATGTACGATCTGTTGGAATTTACTGGATATTTGAAAACTTCCTAATAAAACGTTGAGGAGAAAATGATGCCATGGAAGCAAGGTCAGTCTTGCTGGAAGGGGAAGAGGACTTTGGGCAGGGATCTGAACACAAAGCTCAGTATTTTCCAGAAAGAAGATGGAGTTGTGGGGTCCGGATGCTCTGAACAGCTTTTCTGGAAGCCAAGCCCTAGGAGTGGCTCAGTGTCACTAAGACAATGCTGACCCTGGGTGGCAGTTACATTCTGAGGAATGAGACGCCTCTTTTTCAAATTTTTGCTGGTGTCCACATTACATAATGTACTTTCTGTGACACCCTGTGGTTGGCAGAAGCCTAAACGAGATAATACACAGTCTTGCACACAGACTTTATTCATAGGCCAGACCCTCCCTCCGAGTCCGGGGCAGGCAGCTGACTGCACAGCCAGCATCAGAGGCAAGAGTCAGTATTTTACAGCTCCATGTGTTTATTCTACTGATGCAGGATATTAACCAAGTGTGGTTAAAGCAAAGCCCTGTGAAGAAAATGGAGAAAGCACTTGTTGATATAGAAGCAACTGCCTTTCCACACATATCTTCCTTGTCAGAAGGTGTACCTGCTTATGGAGAAGGAGCCACCCACAGTCAGAAGCCAGACTGGGGCCCTGCCTTAAATTTTTTGCTATTTGCCTATACGTCCTCTTTTTTTTTATGTGACCGCCATTGAAATATTCCAACTTTGTGTCAGAGTTGGCTAGCTGGCTCTCGGCTTCTGGGAACAGAGAATTGGCCTCCCAACTTTGGAAGGATGGTATAAAGACACATTCTCAGGTGGGACTTCTCAGCCATCAGATCAGAGCGGGGCAAAGAGATCAGCCTTTCTCAGGAAGGCTTCACCATTCTAGCCAAGAGGGAGCTGAGGTCTCAGGTTGAGGCAGGTTCCCATGAAGCAGCCAAATGTTTGCAAACCAAGCACCAGGATGAAGAGGCTGGGTCGGCAATGACATCCCAAGGTTGCGACAGTCCTGGAAGAGTGAGCTGATGGAAGAGCCCTGGGGAAGCATGGCTGGGAGGCAGCTGCCTGGGCAGAGCTTGGGTCCCCTCTACGGTCTGCCTGAGATGCAGTGAGCTGAACAAGGAAGCCCTAACTGGCTGGGGTAATTGTCTGGTGTTTATATTTGAAAAGGGATACTACACTTCCAGGATAATTCCCTCCAGCCTCCTCTTGGGCTAAGATTTCCAATTGGTTTAGAGTCTTGAAGAGAAATCAGGGGCTGATTACCTGGCTGACTGGGCTGCAATCACACCTTTCAATACTAATTATCTGCTCCTTGAGTTCAATGACATTGAGCATCCAGCCTCCGGCTGGGGCAAATCTTGCTCAGTGGTTTGCATCACTGGCTTAAGACAATGATTCGAATGGACAAAGTCCCCGCACTGTGCCTTGATAAGCAGGAAATGAATGCTTGTTTGCAAATAAGATTGGGAAATGCGATCAGCTTCTTGTTTGGCATCTTGGGTAGCTAACCCCATAGTACTGATGCAGAAATAACATGTTCGAAGATGACAGGGATGGGGACTTTCTAGTGAACCCCTTTATCTCTTCTGACCCTGCTCCCAACTTTCTGTATGTGCAACAAAGACAGGAGGAGATGCAATGATGTCGTTGCTGCCCCTCTCCCTCCCCAAAAGCCTTCTAGCTTGAACTTCTATTTGTGGGGGTTTTTGAGGTAAGGGGGACAAAACTTGATATAAGACGTATTTTCAGTGTCGGGATTTGTTCATACACGTGGCTTCGGTAGATGCCTCAGCCTGCTGTAGCTCCTTCTTCCAGGAAGCCCTCCTTCTTTGGGTAGGATAAGATGTGACTTCCACTTGAAGGGCGCAACATAATTGGGGTTCTCTGGTCACACGAACGGCCTTGGTATAGATGCATTCCAGTGGCCAGCTCCTTGGTGCTTGGATGCACTGAGTGTTTGCCAGTTCAGGGAGGAGGTGGGGATAAGGCAGTAAAGAGAGAGATTATCAGCCACTGTCTGGCTGGGAGCTATTTGCAGCACTAACCATCTTTATGGCCATTTCTGGGGATACTAGATATAAGGGGTGACTGGCTATCTGTGATATTTAAACTCCCGGGAAGGTTGATTTTAAATCCTGGCCTCTTGACCGTAAATTAGAAAGCCTCAGTCATATGGCTTGAAATGTGTCCTCCCCAAAAAGCATGAAGTGATAACCTCCCCTATCCCAGGACCTTAAAAATGTGACTTTCTTTGGAGACAAAGTCATTACAGATGCTGTTAGTTAAGATAAAGTCATATTGGAGTGAATTGTAATTGAATAGGATTGGTGCCCTTGTAAAGAGGGAAAATTTAGAAGGTTATTTATGAAGGAGGATGACCTGAAGGCACAGGGAGGACTCCATGAGATGAAGGACTGGGTGGAAGAATCAGTGAGCCAAGGAATGCTGGTTGCCAGCAGCTGGGAGAGTGGCATGGAATGGGCCCAGGTTTTGGACTTCCAGCTCCACAACTATAAGACAATACATCTATGCTGTCTTCATCCACTTCTTCTTTGGGCCTTTGTTAAGACACCTCTAGGAAACTAACATATCTAGCCTCAGTGGGCTCAGGGCTCTTGGGGAGACCAGCAGAGGCAGCTCACCTAAGCCCTGCAGCACACATATTCTTTGATTGTTTTCAAGTGTAGGTAGTGGGCGGGACTCAGGATCTATGGCTTGATACCACTGGACCCTCACCTGCCCTGGCCTGGAGGAGTTTTAGGGTAAGAGATTACATCCTTTAGGCACATGCCTTAAACCACATTGCTAGAAGAGGCCAGGGTATTACGGAGAAAGCTGCTTGGTAGGACGAACTTCTGCCCAGGATTCTACCTCGTTCTCCTATCTTCTCTCCCTCCACCCAGATAGGTAACAGGGGAAACCGCTTAGGACAGGGGTTTATTCTGGAGTCAGCATGATCACGGCTACAGACACTTTCAGTGCATTTTCTTACTTCATTTTCCCATCTCAGAACCCTTCACACTCCTCCCAAGCCAGCTTCTCCCAAGCACAGCTAAAGCAAGAGGGGAAATAGAGACCCCCGGTGAGGAAATAGCATGTGAACTTCAACTTCATTCCTTTGTTATTAACCTAAGAACCACAAAGACCACTAGGTCTGTCTGCTTGGCTTCTGCTCCACAATTAGAAAGACAACCGGGGAGACACCCCTTTTGTTTGGCTCTTCCTTCCTGCCGTGGTTGTGAACTAAACCATCAAGCCATGGAGCCATATTAAAACGCCCTTGTTTTCACTTGAGGATGCTGAGGTTTAAAGAGGGGGATTGATCTTTCAGCTCGGAACTTGGCATGCATGTGTTCTGAACCTTGCTTTAGTCTCAAGCCACGGCTTCTCTCCTTCCTTTTCTCTGCGCCTTTTGCTCTTGTTTCATGATCTGAAAAGTCTGCAGTGCTCTCTTCCCAAAATTCCCTTCTTCTTGCCACCAGACCACCTCGGGCTGCTTTCCCCTTTTCCATTCGCTCTCCACCTTCCAGCAGGAAAGAAAGCAGGGTCGGCATTTGCTGAATGCCCGTTTCTTGCCATGCATCACGCTGATGCTTACCTGACGTTAGCAGAGGAGGAGACCATGGTTTAAAAAAGTCCAGGTTATGACCAAGACCATACAGTTATTAAGATGAAGAAATGGAACATAAACTTTTTTGGGAGGCTGGAGAAAAGGGGACCACACCTAAGGTGTCAGGCTGGGGTGTAGTTTTAATCTGCAAAGCGAGCATGAAAATGGCACCTCCATGCTATGTCTCCACTCTCTGTCACATTCTTCCAGCCCAACTGTTTCTTGTTTCCATGTCAACTGAGTATTTCAATTCAAAAGGACCAATCGATGCCTGCTATCTGTAAAAGAGATGATTGATTTCTTTTTCCCTTCTCAGAACCTTGCTAATTTAAACAGGACTCTTTGGTGGAGGCGCACATAAACTCCCCTACCTCACACTGACGGCCCAGTAGCAGAGTCAAAGCAAACCGACAAATATTTAGGGCAGACCCACGATGCCCAGGGTAAAGGGAATAGTGTGTGAGCTCCTCTATTTGAGTTGGTAAGTAGCTCAAGGGGGATGACTCAGGCGCTGCTCAGCAAGTCAACAGGCCCAAAAATAAGGGTGTTCTATGAGAAAGCTAGCCACTGGCCACCCTCAGTCCACCTCCCTGCCCTGCCTGTCACGTCTCTGCGTCCCAGCTGCTGCCACATCCTGCTCACTCATTCTGCTGTCTTGGCTGAGACTTTGCCCCACCCCTTTCCAAAATATCCCAGATGATGCAATGGAAAGAGACTCCTGCAGCCTCTCCTGTAGACACGAGGTGGGGGCCCGGGGTTTGTTTTCTGCATTTGTAAGGAGGAGGGTTATCCTCAGGAAGGAAATAAATCCTTTTTTCTGTTCTAATACTTTATAATTTTTTTTACGCCAATCCCTGTCTGGTCACTGTCTTAGCCAAAATTCTTTCTAATTTTTTCCTAATTCTAACCCACTCTGACCTTCTAAAGCCCTTCGCCGAGTAGTTACTGCATGCTATTTTATGCATTTTAAAAATTATTTGAGTAGTCTCATCCTTGCCTGCTTTATCTTCTGAGCAAGTTAGTTAGCTATCAAGTGTAGAATCACACTGTTCATGTACTTATGCTCCAAAGCACTCATACATGCACATTGCACGAGTGTAGACTGTGAAATTCTCTGTATCCACTTGTCACAATACTTATTTTTTCATCCAGCCTACTGTTACATTTTTAGATGTTCTAGATATTTTTATAAACCTACTCACTTGTTTGCGATGGTAGCAACGATTCCCAAGCAGATATGGACAAAAATTTTGTAGTGCTGATGTAGTGTGGTGACCCAGATGAAAAAGCATGCGATAAAGATTTTGAGATTTTGGCATGTCCATCCTGGCAGCAAGTGCAGTGGTTTTCCTGGTCTCCTGAGCTGTATATCTTTCTGCCGCTGACATTTATGGTTCACCTGAGCTAAGCTGGAGATAAAATTGCCAGCAGGGTCAGTGATTCCAGATTTTGGTGGCTGTTATTGATTTCTCCCTTGCAGTAATTAAGGCTGCAAAAAACAAAGACATTGGTTCATTGATTAAACAGACATCGATCATGTCCCTGTGAAATTCCAGCCACTATTCTGCCATAGCCGAGAACAGCCTTCAAAGGGCTGTGTATACCGAAAGATAGAGCAAATAAAAGGTATTAGAAATTGCGATACATATTCGAAGAAGCAAACAAGATAGAAAATAATCATGGTGTGATGGTGGGGAATTTGATCCCTGGGATAGAATAGCTGGAGAAAGGCTTGCAGAGAGGAAAGTATTTTATCTGAAATGGGGACAAGGGACACCATTCACGAGGAGGGAATGAGAGGACAACAGAGGCAAAGAAAAGAGCACATTCAAAGGTCCTGAGGTAGGGAAGATGTAGGTATGTTGGAGGAACCAAAAAGAATGCTGGCAGACCTTGGTACCTGCTCTCTCTGGACTGGGATGGGTATGTTCTCAGCATGAATTGCAATCTATACAGTAAGCATAAGAGCACAGGTCTTCTCAGGGTTCCGATGTGGAGCCTATGTCAAAGAGGCCGAGAGCTTTTCCAAGTCCACACCTCCAGAAAGCGAAGAATCCAGGCCTGTGCGGTCACTTGCCTCTGTGCTGACAGGCCTGCACGTGTGTCTCCGAAAGGAAGGCCGACAGATCACCTGTCAGAACTGGGAGACTGCTGCTCGCCTGGCAGGATGTGGAATGTATGTAGTCTCTGTTTATTCTTGAAGTTTTTAGTTCCCTGCAAATGCCTGCCTCACTGCTGTGTGCCTCTCGCAGGGAGGCCAACGCCAGCTCTCCGTCGCTCAGGAGCGGTGCTGCAAAAACAAGTGACCGTGAGTGCCAGCCAGCAAGTCAGGTCTGCCCTGGCTACGCAGCCTGGAGCTGGGGAATAATCTAGTGCTCAGGAAGGGAGGGAAAAAAACAATTTCAAACTCCAGGAGCCTGGGGCCTCTTACAGATGGCCACTGTCGGTGGAAGGGAAAACTCCACTGGAAGGGAGCTGAGAGGCGCCTCTGGTAAGCGGGGAGGTTTTTGAGACCATAGCCTCAGGGGAAGTCCCCTTACTTCCTACAGTCAAGGGGCTAGAAGTAGGTTCTGTTTGCCTCTTTCAGGTTGCTGTCAAGCAGAGCTCCCAGTTTACTGTGTCTTAGTAAGTGTCACCCTCTTGGGAATAACCATGCCAGAAGAGATCAGTAGCTCCTAATTTTTAAAGTGGTCATGGTGAAAGGTGCACTTCAAACTCCGTGGAGGTGAAACATAACCCCCCAAGGCTTTGGTAGTTGTGTGATATTCATGGATTTATCAACTCATCAGTTTCAAGCACCAGCTGTCACCGTAGCGAGGCCCAGTGGAGCCGTTTAGCATATTGATGATGAAGATGGGCACCGTGATCGTGGGAGGAGCTGATCGCTGCCACATACCTGGCCCGTAGCGCTGGGTGGTTCACCCTTATGAACCTACTTGGTCCTTATGAGAGTTCCATCAGGCAGGTGGTGGGGGCAAGAGACCGAAATGTACCGTGACTGGTGACTTACCTGACATCGTGTTTCCAGCAAGTGGGAAGCTGACGCCCAAAGTCACATCATCTGCTGTTGCAGAGGAAAATCTTTTGGTATTATACAAGGATCATTTTTAATGGATGCATTTTAAAATCTGATGAATTGATGTTCATCTTTCTAACAAACTTATGTAAGCACATGGGCGCTATGTTTAACATTTAAATTTAGCATTAAAAATTATTTTTCATATGAGATTGCTTCATTTGTTGCTTGGCATGTATACTTGAATCCCTGGTACTTTCAGGGAAACAAAAATTAGTGTGATTCAAAATTGTCAGCTGAGAAAATACGGCCAGAGAGTGGGAACAGTATGTGCAAAATCTAGACATTAGTAAGAAACGGGAAAGCAAACTAGATGGCCGGAATGCAGAGGGGTGATGGAGGAAGCTGCCAGCTCAGGCAGGGCCCAGATCAGAAGGGTCCCGTATGCAACATACAGGGCTGGAATTCATCCGAAACCAAGGTAGCCTGTGCAGATGGAGACACACAGATCCAGTCTGTACGTCAGGGTGAGAACGTCAGGGATGCCACAACCATTTCCCCATTCACGTTGTGGGAGCAGCTGAATATACCGAATACTCAGTCCATGAACTGACTTCACACTCTAGGGCAGTGGTATGAGCCTGTGGCCTTGTGCCATAACGATGTTTCTGTCATTGGAAACTCTGCAAGGTTTGCTGTCACTGCTCTAGGGGTTCCCGGAAGGGTGATATTTTCCCTTTGAGCATTGGACCATTAGCCCTTGGCATTCTCAGCCCTTCAACTGTTAGCCTTTATGCAGTGTTCTATACAAGTCTCTGCTAAAGCTGGTTGGAAGTGGCCAGAGCTTGGAGGCCCCAAGTCATTCTCACCTCAGCTGTAAGTCATCCTGTACACCAGGAAAAGCAAGGTGAAGGCTGGCATCTCTTTACTTAATGATAAAGCAGAAATGTGTTTTCTTCACCTCTTGCTAGCATCACCTCTCTAAAGGCAGCCTCTACCCCCACAGCAGGACAGACAGCCAGGTGACAGGGGAATCGATCACACTGAACTAAAGACACATCAGCTCTGTTGACTTCTGTCCTTGACTTTGTTTTCCCAAAGCACCTCTTCATGCAGTCTGCTCCAGAGTCTGCAGACCAGTTTGAGAGGAATAAAGAGAAGAGAGCAGTGGATTTGTGTAATACTGGGAGTTCTCATAGCTTTCTGTTGAAAATTTTCAGTCCATTCTGTTCACTAACTTTAAGCTTTGTGGGACTTCATTGGCTAAGGCCAACCGATCGGATCAGAAGATGCTGGGAATTGTAGTAGGAAGCAGAGTCTGGGAATTCCTTCCCTACTGCTTCATGGGGGACAGGTTTTCAGAGAGTGACAGAGTCTTGTCTGCAGGGTGGACCTTGGTGACCTGCACAGAGCTTGGGAAACTTCACAGCTCCACTTCGAACTCCTCTGTAAGAAGTCAGAGTAAACACTGGAGGTCACCCACTGAATCAGGTCTTAAACCTTTCCACGGGAGTCAAATTCTACTCCTGGCTGTCTAACAAGGGCACCTGGACCCCACAGGTGAGCATTCTGACCTCAGATTTTGCAAAGCCATTGCACTGGGTGAGGACCTGTTACCGCCTTCCTGACAAAGGGATAAAGAAAAAGCAAAATGGCAGAGTGTGTTCTGGAGTCTTTTATTTAAGCAAAATGACTCAACAGCTCCAATATCATAATTGAAAAGTTAACCACGCAAAGATTGAGCTTTGTCATTACAAATTTCAGTTTCATCTTATTTTCTCAGTTTGAATTTATTTCAAGTTCAAAATCTTATCTGTGTTAGACGTCATGATTAGCAGGGTTAGAGCAATACACTGGGATTAAGCAGACATATGGAGTTCTTTTGTGTGTGCCTTTTGAGCAGTAGCAATTTATAGCTCTGAACTTCAGGGTTCTCATAGGCATAATGGGGAAATAATTAAAAACGTGGAGTCAGCATGAATATGACTGCAAATATTTTCACTAGCACCTTAAAGTCAGTAATCTTGGGTTGGAAGGGCATGAAGACAGAGAGACACATATGTTCTTGGTATTTTGCCCTTTTCATTTTCTTTTTCTTTTACATTTTTAGTTTGGTAGCTGTGTCTTTACCGAAGTGCATCTGTAGACAGAAACCCACACAAGTTGCCTTCAGTTATAGGGATTTTTTTCTTTCGGGGTAGGTGTAAGTCTAGGAGAGAAGAGGATTTATTTCTTCCATCTCCCTGGATCCTTTGTATCTTCTAGATTGTGAGGCATGGAAATCCTCATAGAGAAGTGAGTGTTTCATTCTGTCTTCCATTGCTGTAACAAAATAACACAGACTGGGCAATTTACAAAGGAAATGATACCCTGAGGAAAACGGCATTTACGGTTTTCACCCTGATTTTATTTCTTGTGTGTCTATTTCCTTGAGGTGAAGAGAGTGAGATGGCTTGAACATTAAAAAGGAGGAGTCACCTAAGGGTCTGGCGGGTGCGTGGTGGGTGCCTGAGAGAAACTGCCTTGTTCATTCAGCATTCCAGGTGCTTCACTCATCTCACGGGTAAAGTCACGTTTCCCTTAATTTTTCAAAAGGGTATTAGCAATAATTAGTGCCCACGGAGGGCTCCCTCTGTGTCAGGGCATGTGACTTCCATGTATTTGTTTATTTCTCCTCACATGAAACCCTATAAAAACAGGTATGCTTGCTGTCATCCCTGTTTTTATAGACAAAGAAAGTAAAACAGAACTGTTAAGCAACTATTGCAAGGCTGCTCATGGAAGAAGTGCCAAGGCCAGGCTTTGGACTGGGACCATCTGATTTTCAGCCCTTGACTCACACTTTCCACTCTATACCTCTTCAAGGACAGTTCTGACCACGTGACAAGAGGAATTCCACAACTGGCTCGCCAACCGTCCAAGTTCAGTTACTCTCTAGCAGCAGCGTAATCATAACCCATGGGATGTGGTCAAGGGTTCTCAGAGTAGCTCTCCAAAGAGAGACCTTTCAAATATCAGACTCAAGACTGCTGGCTTTCATCTGGATCTTTGAAGCGACTATTCTTGGACCAGTCCATTGATTGATTCACTCATTCATTCGCTACATATTTATCAAACCTTTCCCATGTGCTAGGTCCTGTTCTGGATGTTGGCTAGGATGAAGCTGAGGTCTTTGCACTCCTTGAACTTGTATTCTCCTATGAGAAACAGATCAGGAGTAAATAAACAAGCAAATATGCAAACCGACCCCAGGAAAACAACCAAGCAGATCCCGAGGATGTGATATTGCAAGCCGAGGTGCTATTTTCAGCAGGAGACTGAGAAAACCTCACTGAGCATCTGAGCAGAATCTTGACATGAGGGAGACTGACCAAATGCAGGGCTCACTTGGCAGCACTGCAGCTATTTTACAAATAAATTTTTCTATTGTGTATTTGACTTTATATATAAAAAAGCACAAAATCAACAGAGCCTGCAGTGTACTCCCAAGAATGTCAGTCACCAAGTCATTCTGAGCTATTTTAATCTCCTTGCCATGACAGGAGGGAGTAGGTGGGATACATGGTCCAGAAAACTATTTGCTCCATGGCCATAATCTTCTGACTGGGGGGTTGAGGACCGCTGAGTGAGTCCTTGTTTGTTCTTCTGACTTATATTAGAATAGGAGGTTTCATTTTGTGGTTTTCAGCCTTTGGTGGACCAGATCATCCAGCAGTTTTTATTTGTGCTGATTTCCTTAGAGGGAAAAGCTGCAGCAGGGCCTGCTCGGTCTGTGTGAAATACAAGCTCGCCTGACTGACGGCCGCAGTGTTTCCACTCACCTTTCCACAGGACTGTGCCATGAAGTCCCTGCCCGTGAAGCTGCAGTATGCCATAGTGACCAAGTGCTGGGTTGGTCCATCTCACCCAAGACAGGGTCAGGACCAAAGCTGGCAAGGCAATGTCCCTGTGTTATTTACCAGATACACGAATGTCGTAGGAGAAGCTGGAACCCTCCTCTGCAAAAATACATGATGTCCTAAGCACTTTTTCTTGAGGATGGGCAACTTTGGACAGTGTCTTTTGGTTTCTTCCAACCTGGAATTTAGAGATTTACACCAACATGTTATAAAGGGTAAGTGCAACTATAAGTAAAAGTGCTCAGGACTCGGTTAGGTAATGTTTTACTCTATTTAGAAGCAAATTTTAAGTTTTGGTAAAAACATGTTTTGCAACTCAAACATTTCTTCATACCTTAGTGGTTAGTTCCCTTGCAGCAGTCCAACCCTGCCTGTATCTTCACTGCCGTTTCTTCCTCTGCTGACTTCCTAGCTCAGGGGAGGGCACAGTAGATATTTGCAACTGCTGAAAGGTAGGTAGAAAGAAAAGAGGGAGAAAAGGAAAAAGAGAGAAGATGGAAAAGGAAAAAATTCCTAATTAAATCCAGCTCTGTATATGAGGAAAACAATTCTGTACAGGAAAGTTACAGATCTCGGGAGTTACAATAATTAGGTTAATATCTCAAGCCCCCAAACATAATTTGTGACTTTAGATAAGCAACTCAACTTTTCTGAACCTCAAAACGTCTTCATCTGTAAAGGAAGAATGTAAAGATGGGCTTCAGCGAGGTAAGTTGAGTCAAATGCTGCTTAACACATAATAAACACATGACCAGAAAGTTCTTTTATTATTACTTAGATACTGAGACCTCTGGCACAGATGTGACATTGCCTCAATTAGAGTGAAGTTCCCCCAGGTTTTCCAGGTCCACAAAGACTACAGAAAACCTAACACTTGTTAGGTTCAAGAATTTCATAGCGGTTCCCATGCCAGCAAAGCCCTTGGAAGCTGTGATGATTATTAATTTTCAGTGTCATTCTGGATAGTCACTACTGTGACTCTATTTAGCAAATGTTAATGAATGTTGTTGAGAGAGTATTTTGTGACGTGACTAACATTTACCACCTATGGCCTGTAAGTAAAAATTATCACCGATCTCAAAGTCCTCATCCAATCAGATGAAGACCTTAGAGGCAATAAAAGGCTTCCCAGAAAGAACATTTTTTTTTTTTTTTTTTTGGTACCGGGGATCAAACTCACAACTGCGAACTTGCAAGACAGGCGTTTACGCCGCTGAGCTAAATCCCCAGCCCAGAAAAAACATTTTTGCCTGAAGACTGAAGAAGTCAATTTACGCCTCAGTTCCCAGACTGCTGGTCTGTTTTAACAATTTTGCACTTTCTGGTCCTCACAATTTCTGAAAATAAAAAGACAAATAAATGTTTGTATTTTACATTATATATGGTATGCTTTTGTGTATTTCATATAAAATATGAACAAAATATGTATCGTGTGTGTACAAATGGCTATGGATTGTGCACACATTTTTATTTTACTCATATGCTGCGTCTCCTGGACCTGTGTTTTTGGAGAGCCCTACCTGCTGCGGTGCCCATTCCTGATGTTAAGCAGGAGTCTTTTTTCAGCTCGTCTATTATAGGAAGCCAGACCTGGGTTCTCAATGAAAAGCGAAATGAGGACAGAGGAAGCAGCTTCTGGCTGGGCGGGGACAGCTGTGGGAAGGATTTCCCAATCCTGACCTGAAAAGGGAGTCTCAGGGTACCGTGGACGACATCTCAAACCTCAGACCAGTGTTTAGTCCTTGAGAAGCTCTTGGGGAGTCAACAGCTTGGGTGGAGCATGTGGGTCCGCCTGTGCCGTCGCTTGGCTTTCCTGGGCCTTTCCTTCAAGCCTGGTGGCAGTGGTTTGTTTAAAATTAGTTCTTGTTTGGTTTGTGGAGGAAGAGCCAATCGTGGAGTCAGAGCTGCATGCCGAGCCTTGTGCGTTTGAGGTTCTGAGGGATCATGACTTGGCTGTTTTCCGAGTAGAGAGACATGGACCTAAGATTGCCAGGGCACCAAATTTCAGTCCTATGGGATAGAAACTTAACTGCCATCGGAGGCCATCATTCTGGCCTATCCAGGGGAGAGATCTCCAACCTCTCCCGTCCAGAGCTGTCAACCTGCCCTGCTGATACTCTAGCAATCTGCCTCCAGGGGGTTCTTTTCAGGTGTGGCCTATAAGAAGCTGCTCTGTTGCATAAATGTGTTCCAAAAGCCATCACTGTGCATGACCACACTGCCATTCAATTTCCTCTTTAGGGTTCACTCCTATCACCATAGACACGGCCATCCTGGGACAGGACACGGGACAGGTAAACCTCCAGGGGAAGTAGTTTGGGATATGAATTGCCAATTGGGAAAACAAGTCCTGATTTGCTGAGAGTCAACATGAGATCTACAGAGAGTTAAGAGTGTGAGACATAAATACAGGGGACTCTATGAGGAGACAGAACAGACAATCAGATATTTATTCATTTAGCAAGTTGCTTTTTAAATGTCATAAAAGCCCCATGGGCTCTCTACCAATCTTCGCCTCCCTTTCTTCTGTAAAGCTGAGTTTGTAATGTCAGAATAAATTGCGTACCTGGCCTGGTCCCATAGGAAAACATCTAAACTTGTTTTGAGTTCAAGGCTATTCCTGGTAGTCCTAGGTGTAGTTTTGCTACACGTTTTTATTCAAATGAGGAATCATAGCAGAAAGCCACATCATAGACATGTGTTACTGGGTTAAAGAGTTTAAGCCTAGTAACACCCACAGATATGTAAATGCACGCACACAGACACACAGATATAAATATGAATATAAATAGGCACATGGACATATCAAGAGATAGACACTGAATTTTAACAAACGTTGACTCTCCAAGAAGGGTCCCAAGTGGATAATGGTTAATCTTGACTGTCAAATTAAAAGGCTTGAGTGATGCTTACGAGATTCATCATACACACTTGGGTGTGCGTGGGTGGGTGTGGGGATTGTGTAGGATCCTTGACTGCTTGCTCTGGCTTCTTTCTTTGCTCTCTGCTTTTCAGATGCCACAAGGTGAGCACTTTCCCTCACATCCTTCTGCCATGATGTTTTAGCCTTAGAGTCAACCAACAATGGACTGAAAACTTTGAGATTATGAATCAAAATAACCTTTTCTCCTTAAAGTTGTGTATGTTAGGTATTTTGTCCCGACACTGGAGGTGACAAATATAGGGCCTAAGTAGAGATTGGGACCTGGTAGCCATTTGTCAACTGGGTGTAGGGGTAGATGTAATACATTTATTCTCACTTCTTGAAAGAACCACAAACTATGTTTTGAAGGCATTGCCTAGGTGTGTTCCTGTTTAGGTTATCAAGCTAAACAGGCTTCAGTCCTATTTTGGTATATGAACCTAACCAATGACTTGGACCTGGAACCAACAAATCAGGACCAAGCGTTTTCTTGCACGGTTGTGACCCTCATTTGCATAGCAGACCTGAACGGGGATGGCACGTGGGTCTTTCTCTTTGTTCCTCACGAGTTCACTTTCCTTCTTTTTTAACCTGAGGCTTAGATCTAAAGTTTTCTAATTGTTTTCTGTCTTGGAATAAAGCCTCCCTTTTCATCTTAGATTCTTTGCTAGTGAATTGGTACTGACACTCCGTGGTGTCAGCAGCGGGATCTGAAGCAATTGGCCTCTGATATGTAACCACACTGTCCTTGAATGACAGTCAGGTACTTGCAAGAGACCCTAAGTCCTGTTGTCTCCCCCAGGGAGTACTGTGGAAGTCTTATCAGATCCATACCTCCTAAGCTCCAGGTTCAAAGTCTTGGAGACTTTACTGCAGTCGGGGAAGGAGGGCATTTAAAAAACAAAACCTGTCTTAAATACAAATACAATTAAACCCGAAATAGACTACTTTACCCTTCTCCAAACAAAACTTGGGGTGTTCTGGGGATATACAAGGAACAACTAAGTAGGGAAACTAGATATTAAAACTGGTTGACACGAGGATTACTCTGTCCGATCTTAACACTTAATACACTTTCAGTGTCCCCTACTTAGAATTCTGAATTTGTCCCTGTTTTCAAGGTTGCTAACCAGCCTATGACAGTTTCAAAAGCAGTACCTATTTTATTCCAATTAGACCCCTCTTGCATGGTCGGTGTTTTTACTCATCTAATTGGCCTCCATATATCTGTTGGGGGAAGGATTTTCTGAAAATATATTAAACCCACATCTCTTTCTGCAAAATAAGGAGTGATATTAGTGTTAAGCTCAACAGAGGGCACTGACCTTACTAAACTATCCATTACCTAGGTGCCTTCTTAACCAATGTCAACCTTCTTAACCAATCATATTGCCTTCTACTCTTGCCTGAGAGCCCCTGGGCACATTCTAACACTTACATTGCTCCGATTCATTCAACGCTTTCGATTAAAATCCAGGTGGATCATAATCAGCCTCTCCCCAATATCAAGCAATACCCCCTAAATCCTAAGACCTTGTCTGGCATACAACTCATTATAGATGGCTTTATACATAAGAAACTTATTATTCCCCTCAGCAGCCCTCACAACACTCCCATCCTACCTGTCGGCCAATCTAATAGAAGAGAATGAAGATATATGCAGGATCTCAGCGTCATTACAACACAGTTATTCCCCAGCACCTGGCCCTCATCGCTCACGGCCCAGTGCTCCCTCTGAGAACCAGCACCTTCCAGCTGTTCACCTCTGTATGCGTTCTTCACTCGCGTCCGGAGGGACCGACAACAGTCCTTCCCCAAGGGTGTGTTGAAAGCTCCACCTATCTTCTCAGACTCTTTGCGGGTGAGTTGACTGATGTTGAACACGGTTTTTAACCTTCTTCATTACATTGATGACCTTCCCAAGGGATTCACCCTGCCAACACATCCGCTTGCTTCGGTGTCTGTCCTTTAAAGGGCTACGATCCTAAAGACGAAAACCTCCGTTCTGTTAAACCTTTCTAAATTTTGCATCATCCCTTGATACCTGACGGTCCGATCCTTGATTTTTCCATTTCCGATGACACATTAGCTTTCCTTCTTCCCTAAACCAGATAACAACACCGAGTGTTCTGGGAATGTGGAGAATGGTGTACAAAACTTTTCTTTAATGTCCCAGCCCATTTATGATTTACTAAAAAATCTCTCTCCTGACCTCATCCAATGAATCTCTAATGGAAAACAAAGATAAGATGCACCAACTGACCTTTGCTCCTACTTTGGGATACCCTAATTTTAATTTCCCTTCCCACTCATTTTTTTTTTCATGAGTGGAAAGGAAATATAGCCAGGGAGACCTAACTCAACCCCATGGTGGACAGGGTTGGTCAGCAGGGTCATAGAGTCAGCACTGGACAGCATGGCCTGAGAATTCCTTCCCTGTCTAAAGGCAGTTGCTGCCAGCTTCTTTCCCATTAAAGCTGCTGAAATGACCTTCATGAGATCGTCCGCACCATCTATATCCCTCACGCTACTTGAGGTGAAGCCCTCCTCAAATCTAAGGCATGCAACTCCTCTTTGCTGGTCATCATCACCTCAGCTTGCTGTTTAATCTACTTGACACTGCTATTCTGTTTCCTTTCCGAGCTGATGGTATTCCTCGTGACATATTGCCTTAACTGATTAACTCTTCACCCCCCTGACTAGAACTACAAGAAACACCCTTGTCTAATACGACTATAGTTGTTTTTTGTCTCAGAGGTCCCATTGGTCATGGCCAAGCTGGATATTTGGCAGCCTCCTTCGATGAGATTGTAAAGTCTGAGTACCTTCCAGAGGCCAGATCTATACAGCAAGCACAAAACTTAGTGGCCTCACTAAAGCATGTCATCTAGCTAAGGGTAAAGCTGCTGGCCCTTCTGTAAAGAGTAGATATACCTTTAAGGTACCGCACGACTTTGACAAGCTATGAAAGAAAATTGAACTTCCAGAGAACAGCAAATAAAAAATAAAGACAATGCTCTTATCATTTTGGGTGCTATTCATGCTCTGTGTGTTTCAGTTATCATTGGAGCCCATGGTCACTTCTCTACTCCAAAATAAGAAAACCAAAGAAATAACATACCTGATACCACTGCTAAACCCATCACCTTACAAGTCGTGACCTCTAAAAGCTCTCCCTTTTTTTACTATTTCCTTAATTTTAGATTTACACCTCCCAAGTTTGAAGGGAGCAAATGGGAAAAAACAGGGCTGTTTGATAAGAGAAATATTTTTGAGTGGACCCAAGTCAACACTCCAATATTCCTATTACCCTGCATCAGGAAATTCAGTTGTTTTATGCATATCTTCATTTACTAGAACATGGACAAAATGGCCCAATTGGGAAAGCGGCATTATTGGAGGTCCTCACCTACCGTTGGTCATCGAGCATACTAACTTTGTAAAATGTACCCCCAATGTAACCTTAGGAAGCCACTCATTGTCCAAGGCCTTTGCCTTGTCAAATCCATGGTCCTTTTAAAGTCTGGCAAATAGACTTTATTCAACTTTCCAATTCACAAGGATGTAAATATATGTTGGCTATTACTTAACATGTGTTTCCATTGGGTGGAAATTTTCTTCTGCCAGGAGGCTAAAGCCATGGCAGTAACTAAGGTCTTACTAGAAAAAAAACTAGACCAACCTGAAGGTTTCCTGGGAACTTCATGGTGACCGAGGGCATCGCTGTACAGGACACATCATTCAGAATATTTGTAAATCTGTTCTGTTTGTCAGCATTTCCATTCTGCTTATCACTCTCAGTCCTCTGAAGAAGTGGAATAAACTAATGGAATAATGAAAAAAAAATTAGCAAGAATTAGTGTGGCATTTAGTGGGTCATGGCCCAAGACCTTTGTCCCAGTTCTCTGCGGGAAAACATAAGTGGTCCCCTTTTGAGATCCTTACTGGCCACCCTATGAGACAGGCCAAAGAACTTCTCCCACCCATGCTTGTTGGAGCAGAGTTCTTGTCTTACCGTGAGGCGTTCATTCATATCCCACAACCTGGATTACCTTGGTTAAAGATACTTTCAGCAGTGTGCTTCCAGCAGCTGAAATCTACTCTTCCAAACTTGTTGGAAAAGACACTAGCTCAGACTCCCTCCAGCTCTGCTGACTTAAAGAATACAGACTCATGGGTTTGTATTTCCCATTCAAAGGAGGCTCCTGACTTACCTGCTGAGATGTCTCCTCACCCCACCGCCATATCAAGCCGACGTCGATCAGATGATGAGAAGCCGGTGGGGGTTAAGGTGGCCTGCAAGCCACAGGGTGCAGACCAAGACAACTCCATGACTGTGCCTTTCCTCATTCTTTTAGGGTTCTCTGATATTACTGATGCTTGCACTTATTCATGGAAGGACAATTCGATTATCCAACTATCACAGTATTTGGCTTCCACCAGCAGCTTTATTGATTGCTGGATCTTTCAAATCATGCTTGTAAATAATGATGCAATTATTACACCTCAGCTTATTTTACCTCAATTGTTTTGGTTTTGTTGTAAACCTAGATTTCTCCCAAAGCTTTCTGTGCTCATCGGTGGGGTTTTAGGGAGGCGATTGGATCACAGAAGTGTGATACCCATAAGTTTATAGGTAAATGTGATATTCAAGGAAGGCCTGGGGGGAAGAGGTGGATCGCTGGAGGCGTGGTCTGGACAGGTATGGTTTCTTCTTCTTTGGTCCTTTGATCTCTCTGTTTCCTGACTGCCATCGCCACAGGCAGGCTTCTACCGCCATGCAGTTGACTGACTATGGACTGAAACCTCTACGAATTGTGAGCCATAATAAACCATTCCCCCTTTAAATTGTGGATATGGGGTATCGTGTCTGAGTGACAAGGCAGTAACTAAGGCATCATCTCTCTTTTTATGTAACCTGTGTGAAAAACCTTGAAAGGCTACCTACTGAGTGCGCCTGTGGTTTCTTGGATCTATCATGCCTTGTTTCTTCTTTAACGCACGTGAAGAATCACTTGAAATGCTTTCCGGCCCTCAATGTAACAGCCTCATCTCCTTACAATTAAAAAAAATTGGAGCTTAAATAAGAGCCAGAATACCAACATCTACCTGCTCTGCATTACCTGCCAGTTGGCCCCCAGTTCCACTGAATTCTCACAGAAGACTTACCACAGTATGAGGGACCCATTATACCAACCCCTTTGCGTACAGCTCACCAGTGTCCGTCTATCCCCTGCCTTTCTGGTATCCCTCCAGCTTCGGTTGTCAGACTAATTTCATCCACCCCTCTGAGCTCTCCCTACTACTAGTCATTGATTTTACAATTGCACTGAAATGTTATTCCCCAAATTAGGTCAAAACCTTCAGAGTATGTCTGAAATAGCGTGTACTCACTCCGTTATGTTCTTGGCTGTGGCTGTACAGGTATGAGATGATCTAAACCCCTTGTAATTTGGGATAACAGTGTCAACATCCTCTCCTTTATTCCCCACCTCCTAACCTAAATGCCACTCCATCACAATCCTCACCCTCAGAAGAAAGGATTTCGATAAACGACTACTCTGATGACAGCTATCCAGTGATGAAGACCGCTGCTGTGGGCATTCCCACTGGCGGGATTTACAGGGCTAGGTCAGTCCTGGATGCTAAGCTAGATCTCGAAGAATATCCTGTCTGGTCTGGGAACTGGTACAGCCTGGAATGCTTGCAAATAAGAAACTTCTCCCAAAGTTAAAGAAATCTCCTAATCTACCGCAGAGGCCATTAGAGTCCCTTGCCTGGGTAGTCCTGGAAGACCACGTTGCATTACATCATCCCATTGCCTGCAGGACAGTAGCTGTGCACACATACTGTATACTGCATTCAGATAACCAGTTCTAGTCCGTGTGAACTGGAAACTTAGAAAATCTTAAAATCGGTTAAATGAATAAAAGGGTCCTCTTGGCTGGTTAAATTCCCACTTCTCATTTTCAGCTGGCTACACTCTGGTATTGGTTCCTGCTGCATTTGGCCTTGCAGTTTCTCACTGTGTTCTTCGTAGAAGAAGTAAACATTAGGCTTCTCTTCAGGCTCATTGTAGCCTGCTGTAATAGGTGTTTATAAGAGATATGCATCAGAATTATGTTAATTCAACACTGCAAGACTCTGGACTCTAACCAGAGACTGGAACCAATTTAACCCAAGAGACGGTGATTTATATCTAACAGGTATCAGGGAGCCCTTCATTAGGAAATGATTGTAGTTGCTCAAATTAACCACCATCCTCCCAGTCATCAGAATCCTGACATGGGACCAGATGGACCCAAGCAGATAACCTACCATTCCAGCACAGGATGGGACGTAACTGCTTTAATCCATCATCAGTGCTGGTTGGCCAAAAAAGGAAACGTTGTGAACTTTAAGAAAAGCTGACTCTCCAAGAAGAGTTCCAAGGCACCAAATGAGCCTAAATCCAAAATGGAACCTGGTAGCCTTTGGCTGACAGAGTGTGTGTGTAGGAGGGTGTCACACGTGTACACTGTTCCTGGAAAAACCACAAATTAAACTTTAGGGCCCTGGTCCAGGCATGTTCCTGTTTCAACTTCCAAGGTAAACAGGCTCCAGAAAGTCCTATTTTGTCACCTGGACCTAATCAATAAGCGGTAACCTGTAATCAGCCAATCAAGACTGAGCACTGCCTACCTGCTTAGCATTGCTCATTTATAAGTGGGCTGGACTAAGTAAAACCTTCCCCTGTAAGTCAGCCCCTCTCTTTTGTCCTTTGGAGCACATTTTCACTTTGTAACTGCATTAACTGCATCCCTCAGTTTGCCAACTCTATCCTTTATTTTGTTAAACAGAGCTTCTCTATCTTCTTCTCTAGTGAATTTTTGCTGAAAAAAATTACACAGAGTAACACAGACACACGGAAACACACACCCATTAGAATTTTTAATGTCCCAGATGTAGTTTTTAAATATTAGAAGCTAGAAAATTTGCTTTAAATTCATTTTAATTTACAAAAATGACTTCTAGATTCCTGTTATGGGGAGAGGAGATTTCTCTTCCAATTACAGATAACTGTGTAATCCGTTGGTCAGTTTGCCATGTTTATATAGTTTGTGTTCAAATAAATAAGTTTAAGCAATGAGAAAAAATATTGTAACCAGGGTGATGTTGATTATTTCCTGGTTTCCAGCCTCTGCTGTTCCTTCCCTGCAGAATCCTGACCTGGTTCCACTCTAGGCAGCAAAATGTCAGGGAGTGTGGACTGAAAAATCCTAATGGAGGCAACTTGGTTGATTCGAGCCAATCATGATACTCTAACTTCTGGTGGCTAGTGAGGAACCCAAAGTGGGGCATCTTAAATTCAGCAGATGAAACATGATGGGAAGCTGCGAACTCTCAGGAAACCTTGCACGGAAAACCAGCCTCTCGGTTCTGCCTTGAATGCTGCCATGTAGGAAGAAATCTTGATGCTGACACAGACAAATTGCAACCATTAGGGAAAGCCAAGAGACTCTGAGGCCAACCACTGAACCACCAAATTAATCCTCCCTGCACTCACTTACTTCCTGCTTTATTGATGCCTCTTGTTCAAACCACCATAAGGTGTTTTGTTACTTGTCGACAAAAACATTCTACTGATGTATTTTGCAATATTATATGGGAGAAAAAATAAACACAAGGAAGACTTGGTTTTCATTTCTTTTTGGTCCTCAGTCAAGGGTAATGTAATGAACAAAAGTTGATTATATTGTTTATAAAACTATTATCTAAGAATAAAGCAATTTTGATCACACATGGATGAGTGTACGCAAGCACACATATACACTCAGATACATACCCTGATCTGTTCTTGAGGTTGATGTACAGGACTTTCCAGGTATGGGTTGCTTCACCATTTCTATGTCCCCCAAATTATTGAGAGTTGGAGAGACTGAGGTCCAAGGTTTCTGGAGTTCCCTCTATGCAAATGTGGTAATTTGACAGTACAGAAATGGGCAGGGAAGGGAAATAAAAGATGCAGGAAGCAACCTCATTGGGTAATCGCAGAGGGTGAGAAATAACTTTATGGAGACTTCTGTAGCCAGAACACTTCACACATTTAGAAATCAAAATTTGCTTTGTGTGCTTTACAGTTAAACAATTCAAGATACTGAGAAGTCAGTACCTACCCATAGAACTGAACAATCCGAATTCCCAAAACTCTCAAAAGATTTTCATTACTTCACTTTACCTAATCAATCTCCTCTGCTGAAAATATAGGCACATTCAAATCTCAGAAGGCCTGTTGCCTTTTTGTGAGCTTGAGTAGAAAGAGGTTAAGCCGCTCCTGGCACTGCTAGATTTAAAACAATGAGTTGGTTGCAGGAAAACTGGTTTTCGTTTTAATTAACTCGGCCATCTGGATTGCTCAGGCCCCAATAGGCAAGTGTTGGGAAGTGGATTTATAAGAGATGAACTGACTTTGTAGTTTAGAAAGAGGGGTCAGATGGGTCATTTTCAGGGCCTTGGCAACAGCAGACTGGCCGCTGATGGAGATCTTAACCGTGTGTGACAGGTCTGAACGCCAAGCTTCCAGGTCGTTCTAGGAGCTCACTTCCAGGCAATCACCCCTGCTTTAAAACCTGCCTCTATCTTTCCAGCCATGAAGGCAGAGTCTTCATAGCATTCACCCAGAGAAAGCTAAAGAAAGCATCCAGAAATTACCACATGCATTTTCAATCTGATTATCACCAATGATTCTCCAAAGCACAAAGGTATACATGAAATCAAAACCAGCCAGAAATCAAAGCCGTTTAGACACTATGGCTACCTAGGGGTTGAGCATATCCTGGGGGTGATATCGCTGTAGGACCAGGAGCGGCACAAACCTACTCCTCATGGACACTGACCAAGTTGTAAAGCTTTCAGTGGAGGCTCCCTTAGTGCGGAAGAGACAGCAGTGTGCAAGCTTTCTGCGACTTCCCACCGCCGGGGTGCTCATGCGTAGTCCAGAGGATTCTGCTTCCCTTACCTTTGGGGACTGGGGAATGTAAACTGAGAACAAAGTACAAAATTTCTACACAGCTCCTGCCCCTGCCCCTGCACAGCCTCCCCACTCTCAGCATTCACCTCCCTTGCCCCAGAGCAGTGTATTTCTGCCAATTGTCGAGTTCCTTTGGGGACATCATCCTTACCCAGTACCCATAGTTTGCATCAGGGTTCACACTTGGCCTCTCTATATTCTGTGTGTTTGGGCAAATGTGTGAGAACTTATCTGAAATTGCACTGTTGTACGGAGTAGAGTCCCTGTCCTAAGATCTCTGCTCCTTCTCCTCCGCATGCCCACACTGAGAACCCCTGCAACCACTGGTCTTATAGTCACCATAGTTTCTGTATTTGGAATCATACAGTTTGTAGCCTTGTTAGACTGGCTTCTTTCACTCAGCAGGGCACATTTTTTTTTTTTATTCAAAGAAAAAAATTTTGGAACAGAAAGAGGGTAGAAATAATGCAAAAATCTCAAAAACAAAACAAAAAAACCCCAAAAATAGTAACCACTAAGAAATCACTAGTTGATAATTACATATTTTCCTCTTAGAAGTAGTTGTTCAAGTTACAAAAGTCAAGCCTACAAAGTAGACATCCAAACAGTGAGACTGCAACCAGTTTTGTTCATCCATCCAACTAAAACTTTAGCAACATGGTTATCAATCCCACACACTCAAACATACATGCAGTTACATCCTTTAGAATACTTTCTTTTCCTCTCTTTTTTTTTCTTTACAATAACTAGAATCCATTCTTGTAAACTACTTAGAAGTTCTACACATGTGTAAGTCTCTACACATATACCTAGCCTTTCTGTATTAGAGGGAGAAACAAATCAAAACAAGTCAACAATATAAATTCCTAGAGAAACACGAAATGAAAAGGGCATATAAAACCACAATACTAGGTGATCTATGGTAGTTATTATGATGTCTCTTGTTATTTTCTATATAATTTCTATAAAACTATCTATATCATCAAACATAGCATAAACTTAGCATTGCATTATGCTATTAATAAAATCTAAACAATGAAGACATTATAGGACTTCAGAGGCAGTTAACAACCAAACCAGAATGGGTATCTATTGAATCCTGTCATCTTCAAGTAGTTGCCTCTATTCTCAGACTCGACACTCTCAAGCATACCAGATTCAAATAAAATCAGTCAAGATAAAACAGTGATATAACCAATCTTCTCTGTCTTATCTCTGCCAGGCTATTTTTCTGTCATTGTTGTTTGTTTACTTTTCTCCTTCATTCCACTGTCTGCCTCTTTCATTGAGGCCTTTCTGCCATTGTTCCTGGAACCCTGGTGATTTTCTTCTCTCTCTCTAGAATATCCTTCAGTATTCTTTGCAGGGTTGGATTGGTGGTCACGAACTCCCCCAGTTCCTCTTCGTTGTGGAAATAGCTTGTCTCTCCATTAATTTTGAGAGACAGTTTTTCAGGGTACATCATTCTGGGTTGGAGGTTATTTTCTTTCAGGCCTTGGAATATTTCTCTCCAAGCTCTTCTTGATTTGGTGGTTTGCATTGAGAAGTCCGCTGTGATTTTGATGAGTTTTCCTTTATAGGTAATCTGTTTCTTTTCTCTGACTGCTTTTAATAGTCTGTTCTTGTGATGGATTTCTGGGATCCTGACTATTATATGTCTGGGTGTAGATCTGTTTTGGTTGTAGCTGGCTGGAGTTCTATATGCCTCTATCTGAACTTCACTTCCGTTACCTATGTTTGGGACGTTTTCCTTAATTATTTCTGTGAATAGACTTTTTATTTCATGTATTTGTTGCTGCATCTTCATTCACATATTTTATTCTTAGGTTATAAATCCTCTTGTCATCTTCTAGCCTTTGTATCATTGCTTCCTGGTTCCTTGTTATTTTTAAGAGATCCTTCCTTTCACGATCATACTTTGCAAATCTATCTTCAAGTTTTGAAAGTTTGTCTTTAGTTTCTGTTAAAAGGTTTTGCCAGCTT
>PVLA01011467.1:0-52829 GCA_004027455.1 Hydrochoerus hydrochaeris | reverse complement strand
TATATATATATATGTGTGTGTGTGTGTGTGTGTGTGTGTGTGTGTGTGTGTGTGTTTGTGTGTATTTCATTGTTAGGTGTAGATAGAAAGTACTACTTCATGAATATAATTAGACAGCAAAGAGGGAGTATGAAGCAAAGATGAAGGTATTATAAAAAGTTCCCTGTTTAAAAAGTACACAGAGGTGAACAAAATGAAGTAGCACTTAAAGAACATTCATCCCTAAAGCCCTGAGAAATGATGACATTTTTGATTGTCCATGCTCAAGGCATCTCTGTGTCCTAACCCTGTACCTCTATGTCCAAAAAGAAAGTCTAAAGATTTGTGAATCTTTTGATGACAGAGGTTATTCTAATGAGTGCCTGTAGTTATAAAGGAAGGAATATAAAAACCAAACCTGGTATTTTCCCATGGCATTCAGTACTAATTATATCCAATGCTTTGTCCTTGGCTTTAACAGATGAAGAATAAGATATGGGTCCCAATTTTTACCAGAATGCTTTAAATTTTTGACCTTTTTTTTTCAGAATTCTGGTATTTCATTTCCAGTTCATTCTTACCTTCTTCTAGGAGCACAAGCTGCTGTTTGAAGTTGTGTATCTCTTTGTGCAGTGTTTCATTTTCTAGTTGCTCCTCCAAACCTTTGACCTGTTGCTGGTGCTGAATTCTCTCTTCAAGTTGTGGGATGAATTTTGCATTTTCACCTAAAACTTTCTAAAGCTGCTGGTCAGGGACAGTGCTCTGTAGCAAAAGGCAGATTTCACACTTTAGTTCATTTAGTTCTAGTAACGTCTCTTATGCATATAACTGCTTACTTTGGATGTCCCTCTCCTGCTCCCAGTTTCCTTGCCTTTTCTCCTATTCTACTGTCAATGCAGACATTTGGCTGCATTTTTCTAAGACTTTTCTCTGTTCAGGAACTTCTTCATGTAAAACAGCTTTTTCTTGTTTAATGTTATTTGCTTTTTCAGCTACTTCCACAAGTTTGCTCTTGAGATTTTGCACCTCAGTGGCAAATATCTTCTTTTCCTCCTGAAGACAAGATATGAACTCAAAGTTCTTTGGTGTGCTTCTGCCACAACTGAGAGACAGGTCTCTGCATCTCTGGCTGTGTCTATGGTGGCATCTTTATCATCAGTACTTCTCTCCTCCGTTATTACCTCTGGTCCCTGCTTGGCCAGATGGAACATTCTGATTCTCATTTCTGTTTGATTTTCTTCATTTAGCTTTGTTTCCTGAGCTTCAGCACTTTGTTGACAAGTCTTCTCTATTCCAAGATGGATTTGCATGAAATTATCTTCCTCTATGACCATGTGAGAAATTTTCTGAAACAGCTTTGTTTCATACTTGCCTGATTTTGTCACACTTCTCTTTTGTTAGATCTTCATATTCACCTATACCTGGCTCCTTCAGGCCATGATGAGCTGCAGCTGCTTCTCCCTGTCCACGTGGTTCACTTTGGTGGTTGCAGCTGAGAATAAAAGGAACAGAAGGAGTGGCAAGGGGGCCATGGGTGAGAGGGAAAGCAGGACCTCAGCCACAGACCCAGCACCCAGGGTGGAATTAGCTCCACTCTGCCTCCTCCTGGTGCCCTGTGCAGGCCAGATCATTCCTGTGGTGGGAAGAACAATGCAATTTTTACATTCAAATCAAAACTGGATAAAAATATGGTATCTTTATGCAATGGAATATTTCTCAGGTATAAAAAAGGATGATCTTGAGGCTATTGTAGGTATATGGAGGCAACTTGAGACCATACTCATGAGTGAAATAAATGAAATTCACATTTGTAAATGTATTGTCTCCCTAGATTAAAAAAATGAAAATCTGAAATAGTAATAAGATCCTAAATACACAATAGAGATTTTAATAATCAAAAGGAAAGAAAATGCTCTAAAGGACAGAACAACTAGGACAAGAGAAAGGAAAAATTATACATATTTTGGTAAACACCTATAAATATATGTGTGTCTATGTATGTGAGATAGATAAATATACTGCTAATCTCTGTTAGTTCATCAAAAAGAACATGTTGTGCTGTTACTGTTTGACTGGTTACTTTTGTGCCTAGGTTTTGTAACCTGAAGAACAACTTCTAATATATGTAATATATTAACTAGTGTTAAATCTCTGCTTTATTTGTATCATTTCCTTTTTATGTTTATCATTTCCTTTTTTATGTTTTGCTTTTTAAAAAAATTTAAAAAGAGGTCATATGAGGCATAAAAGGTCAGTGCAGATTCATAAATGGAAAAATTCAGCAAAAGCAATAATATATATATATATATATATATATATATATATATATATATTTATCTTCATTACACTGATTCCATAAAGCAGATGCTATTTAACATCAAAGGACAAACAGATATGCATATAAACTAGTGAGGGAATTAAATACCCTTCTCTCTAAATAAATGATTAGACCATAAAATCAAGGAATATCAGCCTCAAAATCCACCATAGAATGAGTAGATTTAACATATATCTGTAGACATCTGTTGTTTTGCCCTGCAGCATCAGAATACACTTTTTTTTCCTGCAGGTAATGGAACTATAAAAGTAGATCATGTTTTCATTCCAAAATCAACTCTCACCTTACACCAAAAAATGGATTTTGCTATATTACAATGGAAAGAAATTAGGAATCAACAAAAAAAAACTGCATTAACACATAAATATTCAACAGTCCATGGGTCACAGAAGGAATCAGGATTGAAAAACCTTGCAAGTATCAGATGATAGTGCAAAAAATATATGAAATTCTGTGGAACAAAGTAGAAGTCATGCTAAGAGAAATCGTATAGCTATGGGTGCCTTTGTTAGAAAAATATATCAATTCCAAGTGAATAATCTAAGCATTCATGTCAAAGTCCTACATAAATAAGAACACTCCAAACCCAAGACTGGCAGATAAAAATCAACAGGCAAAATGTTTCTGACTAGAATCCAAATAACACAGGAGATAAAAATGGCATATATCACATGAAAAATTCCCTGCAGTAAAAAGGAAATAACCAACAAGTGAAAAAAAACTAGAATAATATAAAATCTTTTCTAGTTATACTTCTGATGGAGAACTGATACTTAGGATATATAAAAGCTCAAAAAATTACCTCCCAATACGACCCAATTAAAATTGCACAAAAGAACTGAATAATAACTACTCAAAAAGAAGACAAACAGCCAATAGGTCAATCAAAAATATAAATATGGGGGCTGGAGATTTGGGTCAGCAGCATAAGCACCTGTCTGAGTCATGAGTTTGAAACCTGGTACCAAAACTAAAACAAACATACAAACAAAAGCTAATGTATAAAAATGTAAATACGTTTAGCCTTTTTAGCTGTTAAGAACATGCAATTCAAAATGACTTTGAGATTCCACTTCACACCATTATAAATGTCAATGATCGATAACGCAAGCACAAAAAACAACGAAGGCCAGTAGGGTGCAGATGGGTGTGTGTGAGAAAGGGAACAGTGCTGCATTGTTGGTGGTTATTTAAACTGTTAAAAGTATGGTCATTCATCAGAAACTCACAGCAGAAATTCCAATTTGCCCAGCCATCTCTATCTCAAGTGTATTCTCAAAAGATATAAAGACATCGTTGTGTGGCTTATAGCACCCTAATACAAAATAGGAAAGGTCTGGCAACAGCCTGGATGTATTGACAGATTAGAAGATGAGGAAAATGTGGCATTTGTAAACTAAAGTATTTTAGCTATAAAGAGTGAAATTGTTTTATTTCCAGGGAATGAACAGTTAGAAGGTCAGACTATCAAGCTAAGGAAAATGAGCCTATGATTTTCTAGATTTAGAGGGAAGGATTTGGGGAAAGATAGCTAGTGGGTAGAGTGTTTTGTCGTGAGATAACAAAAATTAGCTAAATTTCATTGTGTTCAGAGTTGTACAATTCTGTCCATAAGCTAAAACATAATGAGTCATACTAGCTTTTTAAAGTCATTTAGCTTTTAAATTGCATACTATGCAAATTTTAATAAAATAGTCATTATTTTAAAAAAAGGAAAAATTAATTGTCAAATATTTGCTTTAATGAGAAATCTAAAGCATGCATAAATAAATGAATAAAGTAAAGGAAAATTAAGATGAAGCTTTAAGGGTGACACTTGGAAATAATGAAGGGGTTCAGATGAGAGGAAATAAAAAGATAGAAAGAAGGTGAAACATTTCAGGTGAGCAATGGGCCAACATCCTCAAACAAGCATCACCTTCTGTATTACAAACATGCAGTTAAAAATAAGATAAAATGTAACTAGAGCAAAACTATCTATTGGCCAATTTAGCTATGGTGTATTCAGATTGAAATGTTTGCATTTTTAATAAAAATTATTTTAGCTTTTCTTGTTAAATACCAGGCATTTTCTAGAATTTTTTTTATTTAAAGGGATAAAACAAAAAAGGAGAGAAATATTACAGAATTAAAAAAAACAAACAGTAAGAAATCACTAGCTGATAAATTGCATATTGCTCTTTTAAAAATAGTTGTTCAAGTTACAAAATTAAAGCACACAAAATGGACACTCAAGCAGTGAGACTTCAAACAAATCTGTTCAACAATCAAACAAGAACTAAGAAATATGGGTAACAATCTTGCACACAAATATACATGCAGTTATATCTTTTATGGCACTTCCTATTTTCTCTTTTTAACAATAGCAATTATATATTTTTAATTAAAGAGAGATAAAAACAGGAAAATGGTAGAAATATTACAGAATTTCAAGAAAAGAAGATAAACAGTAAGAAATCAGTAGTTGATACATTGCATATTGTTCTTTTAGAAATAGTTATTCAAGTTACAGAATTAAAACACACAAAGTGGACACTAAAGCAGTGAGAGAGCAAATGGATCTGTTCAACAATCCAACAAGAACCTAGAAATATGATCATCAATCCCATACATCTAAACATATGTGCAGCTATAACTTTTATAGCTCTTCCTATTTCCTGTTTTTTTTACCATAGCAATTATACATTTTAAAATTTTATTTAAAGAGAAGAAAAAAAACAAAACAAAAAAACAGAAAAACAGGGTAGCAACAATACAGAATTCTAGAAGAAAGGAAGAAAAAGGAGAATGAGAAAAAGCCTCACTAACAAATCAGTAATTTATAAATTACACACTGTCATCCTGGATGTAGTTGTTAAAGTTACAAAGTTAAAGGGTACATAGTAAATATTCAAACAGTCAGACAACAAAGAGTCTTGCTAAAAGATCCCACAAAGATTCAGCAATATGGTCATCTATTTTACACACTCAAACTTACATGCAGTTATATCCCATAGAGTACTTTCTTTCCTCTCTTTTTTACAATAGCAATTACACATTTTGGTTTTATTACATTTGTAGCTCTTATTTACTTTTTACACTAAAGACACAATATGATATTTATAAATATGATTCTTATTTATTTCATTAATGAGGAGAGTCTCAAGTTGTCTCCATTTACCTATAAAGGACTAAAGATCATCCTTTTTTATAGCTGAGTAATAATCCATTGCATAAAAATGCCACATCTTTTTCATCCACTCAGCAGTTGATAGGCATCTTGGTTGTTTCCAGGATTTATCTATCACAAATTGTACAGCTATGAACATGGGTGCACATATATCACTGTGATATGAAATTTTCAGTTCTTTGGGGAAAATACCCAGGAGGGGAATAGCTGGATTGAATGGAACTTCCAATCCTAGTTTTCTGAGAATTCTCCATATGGATTTCCATAATGGTTGCACCAGTCTACATTCCCACCAACAGTGGAGCAGTGTTCCTTTTTCCTTGCAGCCTTGCCAGCATTTGTTATCAGTTGATTTCTTGATGGCAGCTATTCTTTCCAGAGTGAGGTGGAATCTCAATGGTGTTTTAATTTGCATTTCTTGAATGACCAGTGATGGTGAGTATTTCTTCATGCATTTATTTGCCATTATATATCTTTCTCTGAAAACTTTGTGTTCATCTTTAATGCCCATTATTGAAGAGGGATTTTGAATTTGGGGAGCGTGATGTTTTTCAATTCTTTATACATTCTGGATATAAATCCCTTGTCTGAAGGAGTTACTGGCTAAAATTATTCCCACTCTGGGTTTTTTTTCCCACTGTTGGTGATTTCCTTTGAAGTGCAGAAACTTTTCAATAATATGAGATCCTAATTGTTGATACTTTGAAGGGTTTCCCATGAAGATTGCATTTGGTTCATGAATTCTCTGCCTACCTCTATGTCTCCAAGACTTCTACCTACCTTGTCTTCCAGTAGATTTAGTGCTTCTGTTGTAATACTTATGTCTTTGACAATTTAGATTTAGTTTTGTGCATGGTGATATGCATGAATGTAGTTTCAGTCTTCATCACATGGAGAGCCAATTTTTCCAACACCATTTATTAAAGAGGCTATCATTCTTCCAGGGGACATTTTTAGCCCCTTTGTCAAATATCAGGTGGTTGAGTGTCTTTGTAGTTGTGCTTGCATCTTCTAATCTGTTCAACTGATTGTAAGGTCTATTTCTTTGACAGTACCATGCTGATAATATCACTGTGGCTTTGTGGTATAGATTGAAGTCAGGAATTGAGATGCCTCCTGCCTTGCCTTTGTTGCCCAGAGTTGCATTTCCTACTCTAGGTTTCTTCTGTTTCCAAATAAATTTTATGAGTTTTCTCTAGATCTGTGAGGTATGTCAATGGTATTTTGATTGGGATTGCATTAAACCTGTATAACAGTTTGGGGAGTATGTCCATTTTCACAATGTTTGTTCTTCCTAACCAAAGGTCAAGGAATATCCTTCCATTTTATAATATCCTCTTCAATCTCCTTTTTCATTGTAGTATTATTTTCAGCATATAGATCTTTTACATTTTAGTTAAGGTGATTCTTAAGTATTTCATTTTTTAGATGTTGTTGTAAAGGGAGATATTTCCATAATTTTTCTCTCACTATGTTTTTTGTTTGTGTAGAGGAGTGCTATTGATTTTTGAGCATTGACTTTGTATGCAGGTACATTGCTGAACTTGTTTATTACCTCTAGTACTCTTGTAATGGTGTTTTTTGGGTCTTCTATATGAAGTATCATGTCATCTGCAAATAGTGATAATTTAAATTCTTCCTTTCCTATCTTTATTCCTTTTATTTCTCGCTCTTGTCTGGTTGCCTGGCTCGTGTTTCCAGAACTATACTGATAAGGAGTGATGATAGTGAATGTCTTTTTCTTGTTCTTGATTCTAAAGTGAAAGCTTTCAGTTTTTGTCCATTTAGTATAATGTTGGTTGTTGGTTTGTCATAGATGGCCCTTTTAAGGTTGAGGTAGACACCATGTATTCTCAGTTTCTGAAGTGTTTTTATCATTACCATGTGTTGGAATTTGTCAAAAGCTTTTTTTGCATCTATTGACATGATCATGTTTTTTTTTGGTTCTGTTGATGTGGTGTATTATATTTATTGATTTGCTTAATTTAAATCATCCTTACATTCCTGGAATGAACCCCACTTGGTCATGATGTATAATCTTCTTGATAATTTGCTGCATTCTATTTGCCAGTATTTTATTGAGACACTTTGCATAATTGTTCATTAGTGAGACTGGCCTATAGTTTTCCTTTTTGGTTGGGTCTTTCTCTGGTTTTCTTTTCAGAGTAATACTTGCCTCCAAGAATGATTTAGGGAGGATTGCTTTTTCTCAATTTCATTGAAGAGTTTAAGAATTACTTGCATCAAATCTTCTCTAAATTTCTTGTAGAATTCAGCTGTGAATCCATCAGGACCCAGGCTTTTCTTTGTTGGTAAGTTTTTAATGACATTTTCAGTTTCAATAACTGATATTGGGTTGTTCTAAATTGCTATATCTTCTTGGTTGAGCTTTGGTAGTTCATATGTGTCTAGAAATTTGTCCATTTCCTCTATGTTTTCCATTCTATATGAGTAGAGATTTTCAAATTAGGTATTCATGATGCTTTGAATTTCCACAGGATCTATAGTAATTTCCCCCTTTTCAGTTCTTATTATGTGAATTTGGGTTTTTTTCTTTCTTTTCTTTATAAGGTTAGCTAAGGGTTTGTCAATTTTGTTTATTCTCTCAAAAAACAGCTTTTTGATTCATTAATTCTTTGTATTTTTTTTAGTTTCACTTCCACTGATTTCTGTTCTAATCTTTACAATTTCTTCTCTTCTATCAACTTTCAGTTTAACTTGTTCTTGGTTTTCCTGAAGCTTGAGATGGAGCATTAGGTTGTTTTTTTATACTTGTTCTGTTTTCTTGATATGATAATTTATTGCTATATATTTCATATTACCCTCTTAAGACCACTTTCATTGCATCCCACAGATTACAGTATGTTGTTTCTGTGCTTTTGTTGAATTGAAGGTATTGCTTTATTTCTTCTTTAATTTCATCTGTATCCCACTGGTTGTTCAAAAGTTGCTATTTAATTTCCATGTACTTATGCAGGTTTTGCAATTTCTTTTGCCATTAATTTGTATATCAGTGTCATGTGGACAGGTATTATGCATGGGATGATTTTAATACTTTTGCATTTACTTAAGAATGTTTTGTGGGATAATATGTGGTCTATTTTGGAGAATGTCCCATGTGCTGCTGAGAAGAAAATATATTCTGATGTGGTTGGGTAGAACACTCTGTAAACAAATACTAAGTCTAATTGATCATGGGTATGATTCAGTTCTGTTATTTCTTTTCTTTAAATTTTATTTAAAGAGAGAGAAAAATAAAACAGAAAAAAGGGTAGAAACAATACAGAATTTCAATAAAATTGAATAGTTAGAAATCACTAGTTGATACATTACATATTGTCTTCCTGGATGTAGTTGTTCAAGTTACAAAATCAAAGCATACAAAGTAGACATTCAAACAGTGAGGCTGAAAACAGCTCCTTTCTCTGATCCAACAAGAACTTAGCAACATTATTATCAATCCTGCACCCTTAAATATACATGCAGTTATATCCTTTAGAGCACCTACTTTTTTTCCTTTTGCTTTTTAAATCCATTATCTGTTTAGTTATATCAGATTGGTCAGTACCTTGCTGATCTGTTTTGTTGTTGTTATTTAATTTTTTAAAAAATGTTTTCTTATTTATTACTTTTTAAATTTTATTTATTTTATTTTGAAAGTAGTAAAATACAGCAGAACAAGAGAGGACATAACCAACTGAGGCAGTGTAGTGAAATTGGCACAGAACCTCACAGCAGGCCACTGGAACAACAGCAATAGGCACAATAGTACATCTGGTTTTCTTCACAATAGTTGTTCTTTCAATCAGGCAGAGCAATATCTAAGGAAAAATCAAAATCACAAGAACAGAATATTGACGAGAGCAATACCATTGATCAAAACAGAGCAAAACAGAGATAAAAATATTTTCCCTCAAAGAGATGGCAGAAAAAAATCCCCCTTATTTGTTATATCGCATATAGTCAGAGTCGCAAGACGTGCTCAGATCTCCAACTCTCATTTGCTAGCGGGGGTGGGGGAATGGATGTTTGATTATTAGTCCGCACCCCAGTAGGTTCATAGCTGCCCACCAGAGGGGTGAACTGGATGCCCATTTTCCCAGTGCCCCAAGGTCCAACATGGCATGTGCAGATCTCAGGAAACACTGATATGGTTCTCACCCTGGGGCAGCCACAGCTTGCCAAGCCACAGCCACTTACCAGAGCAGCATACTGGTGGCTGCCTGTTTTCCCAGCACCCCAAGGTTCCAGTTCTGTTATTTCTTGGTTGACTTTTTATCTAGTTGATCTATCTCTTTGTAACAATGGGTTATTAAGATCCCCTGTTATAATTTTGTTCTTGTGTATTTGGTTTTTCATGTCCATTAGTATGTCTTACATAGTTGGATGCTCTTGTATTTGGTGCATATATATTTATAATTCTTAGCTCTTCCTCTTGAATTTTTCCACTAATGAATATGTGGTGACCTTCTTTATCTCTTTTAATCATTTTAGGTTTGAAGTTCATGTTGTCTGCAATTAGAATAGTTACTCCTGCTTTTTTCTAGATTACTGTTGCATGAAATACTGTTTTCCATCCTTTAACTTTTAATGTATGAGATTCTTTTTGGGTCAGATGTGTTTCTTGTATAGCTCATATTGTGGGATCATGTTTCTTGTTCCATTCTGTCAATCTATTTCTTTATATAGGTGAATTTAGGTCATTTACATTTATGGATATCACTGATATGTACTGGCTTGATTTTGCCATGTTACGATCCAGTTGTTTATTTTCTACTTATCCCCTTATTTAATTTTTTATCCTACCTGGTGGTTTCTTTCTGTTGTTGTTTGGGGATTGTGGTCATTTTTATCTCTGTGTAGTATGTCTTTCAGTACTTCTTCTAGGGTTTGTTTTGTGGACGTGAATTTCTTTGGTTGTTTTTTGTCATAGAAGTATCTTGTTTCTCCATTAAATTTGAATGAAAATTTCGCTGAGTACATCAGTCTGGGTTGAAAGTTGTTTTCTTTCAGGGCTTGAAATACCTCTCTCCAAGCTCTTTTTCACTTGAGGGTTTGTGCTGAAAAGTCTGATGTGAATCTAATGGGCTTTCCTTGGTAGCTGAGTTGTGTCTTTTCTCTAACAGCTTTTAATATTCTGTTTTTATTCTGCATGTCTGAGATCTTAATTATTATGTTTCTGGAAGTGGATTTATGTTGATTGTGACTGTTTGGTGTTCTATATGCCTCACTTATCTGCATATTGGATTCTTTCCCCATGTTTGGGAAATTTTCTCCTATTACTTATGTAAATATTTTGGCTATGTCATTTGCATTGACCTCTGCCTTTTCACTGATGCCTATTATATTTTTTTCTCTTGGCATCATCTTGAAGCCATCTTATTGGATTGTCACTTCATGGTGCTTTGTTATTTTTAAAAGTTCTACCCTTTCCTGATCATTAATTGCAATCCTGTCCTCAAGGTCTGAAATCCTATCCTCATCTTTATTTAAGCAGCTTTGCAAGCTTTGAATAGAATTCTTTTTCTTGGATGTCTCTTTGGGTTTGTTTCATGAATTCTGCATGTTTTCTATATTGTTCATTCAAGGTTTCAATCAGTTTCCCAAGCTCCTGTATTTTTCTTAATTTGTTCTTTAGCTATGCTCAAGGACTAATTTACTATGGTTGTTATTTGTGTCTTTACATGGGAGAGTACTTTTAATTTGATTTTCTCTATAGTCTCATGGAGTTGTTTTTTTTTATTTCACTTGTTATCTTTTCAGAGATTCATGGTGTGTTACTTTTGGGGTCCTCTATTTCAGTATCTCCTGCACTTGCTTCTGGTGGATTAGACATTTGAGACTGCATTTCACTTTTTTGTTTTGCCATTTTCACTCTGCCTGATGTTTACTGTGTGTAGGAAAGGGTCACCCACACTCATTTCAGACTCACCAAGGTCTTACAATTAGTTGGAGGGGGCTTTACTACTGGCCCTACTTACCCACTGTACATCTCTATTTTAGGGGCATACTCACCACACTGACACAGTTAATCCTCTGTAGCCCAAGGTTCGCCACCTGGTAGCTAAGATCCAAGTTCTTTCCATGTGCTGGGATTCTGTCCGAGCATGAGGTCAGGGCCTGAGGCTGGAATCTGAGTCCTGCTTGCTGCTTGACATTTGCTAGGCATGGCCCAGTTGGGCCCCTGTCCCTGTGTGTGGCCCGGGGTGGTCTTGGACACAGTGTGTTGTCTTACTGCTTGGGAGCAGGCTGAAAGTCTCTTTATGTGCAATAGGATTGCACCAGAGCATGTGGTCAGGGCCCAAGGCTGGAATCTGGGTCCTGCCCACTGCTTGGTGTTTGCTGGGCATGGCCCATTTGGGCCCAGTCCCTTTGTGTGGCCCAGGGTAGTCTCAGATACAGTGTGTAGTCTTATGGCCTGGCAGCAGGCTCAAAGTTCCTTTCCACGCACTGGGATATCTGCCAGAACTTGGCATTAGGGCCAGAGGCTGGAATCTGGGTCCCACTTGCTGCTTGGCATTTGCTGGGTGTGGCCTGGTTGGGCACCCCCATCCCTGTGTGTGCCCCAAGGTGGTCTCAGATGCAAGGCATGGTCTTACCACCTGGCTGCAGGCTCAAAGTCCCTTTCCATGCACTGGGAATCCACCAGATTGCAGGGTCAGGGCCCGAGTCTGGAATCTGGGTGCTGCTAGCTGCTTGGTGTTGGCTGGGCATGGCACAGTGGGGCTACGTTCCTGTGTGCAGCCTGGTGTGGTCTTGGACACAGCATGTGGTCTTACTGCCTGGGAGCAGGCTCAAAGTCCCTTTCTGTGTGCTGGGAATCCACCAGAGCACACAGTCAGGGATGCCTTTGAATTTTAATGGTGAAGTTTTCTTTTACTATTTGCTTGCTTTTTTTTTTGCAAACACCTCTGCACTTGATATCAGGTCATTCTAGTTCATAGAATTAATTTGGAATATTTTCATTTACTTTATGCTCTTAAATAATTTATACAACTTTGCAGTGAACTCTTACCTCAGAACTCAGTGGAATTTCCCTTGAGCTCCTTAGGTTAATGACCTTGGCTAATAGCACTTTTTGAGACTAAATTTATTCTCTGATCATCCTGTGTTTTGCTCTGAATTTCAGGGAAATATTTATTCAGGCCAGCATGCCTTCTGACTTTCAGATGACTTGGCCAGTGGGAGGCAGTGGTTAAAAATTGAGGAAAACAAGTGGGAAATGAAAGGGGACATCTCACTCTTGGACTGCCACCACTGGGCCTGCCCCTCAGCTTGGAACACCTGGGAAGCCCCAGCATGCCTGGATGTCCTCGGACTGCTGCTGTGTTCCCACCCCTTGGCTGAGAACACCTGGGAAGCCCTGGCATGACTAAACAACCTCAGCCTGCCACTGCTGGGCCTACCCCTCAGCTTGGAACACTTGGGAAGCCCCAGCATGACTGAGCAGCCTTGGACTGAGTCCTCCCCTCAGCCAAGAACGCCTGGGACACCACAACATGCCTGGGTGACTGCCAAAGACTGCCATGACTGAACCCACCCCTTGGCCGGGAACACCTGGGATGCCCCAGAATGATTAAGCTGCCTAGGACTGCTGCTTCTGGGCCCACCTGTCAGCCAATAGCACCTGGGATGCCCCCGCATTTCTGGATCACCTCAGACCATTGAGACAGGTCCACCCCTTGGGGAAACCACCCTCCTTCTGGATCTAGTATTGAAGTAAATGTTTGGATCCAACCCCTTCCCACAGAACCTTTGACTACATTGGACTACTATGCTGGCTGGATGGGAGACTCAGGAACCCTTCACCCAAACAAAAGACCCCAGCAGGCTCCAGTCACTGTGATGAGTTTACCACAAAAATAAAGGTCTGTAGTGGGTAAATAGGAGCACAAGTGAAAAGCCCTCCAACTCTAAGACCTTGGCAAACATGGCAAGAGAGTGGCTAATCCCCTCCTCCAAACAGAGAACATCAGAAAGTTTGAGGAGTGTGCCAGTAAGCCCCCCCCACCAACTTGGAGAAAATAGAAAGAGCTTATGAGGCCCCCAGTGACACAGTAGGGCCTCAGCTGACACAAACACTGTAGACAGGGAGATCTAGTGATCTGCAACAACCTAACAACATAGAAACAGCAGGAACTAAGAGTTGACCTACACCAATACTTCTAGGTTAGTTAGCCCAGAAAGAATATAGGACTCATGCAACAGGTCCTGTAGGAGGAATTCAGGTAACTGGCTCTCTTATTCATTATGGCAGCCAGGAATTTGGAAAACATCAACCACACAGTATGACCCTAAAATTCACACTATGGATAGTTGAGACTTTTAGGATTGAAAGACCAAATGTTTACCCAAAAGGTGAAAATGACAAAACAAAAAGACAAAATACAATCTCAAACATCTAGTCTATCAGGAGCAAGTACAAATGACATTGAAATAGAAGACTTTAAAAATCATACACCAGAAATCTCTGAAAAAGATAGCAAATGAAGTAAAGAAACAAAGCAGTGAGTCTATAGAACAAATCAAATTAGAAATAATATCTTACATAAAGACAGAAATAACAACCTTAGTAAATAAGTTGCTCAACATAGCTAGAGAAGAAATAGGTAAAAAATAAAGGAGCATGGGAAATTTATTGAAACTTTGAATGCACAATACAGAAAACAAGCATAATATATGAAACAAATTCAAAGAGATATCCAAGAAACAAAAAATTGTATTGAAAGCTGACAAAACCATTTAAATGAAGCTGAGGATAGAATTGCAGACTTTGAGGACAGGATCACAGATAGTGATCATGAAACAGTAGAACTTAAAAAACAATAAAGCAACATGAAGTGACAATCCAGCAGCTTCAAGATCATGCCATGAGAAACAATATAGACTAATAGGCATCAGTGAAGATGCAGGAATCAATGCAAATGACACAACTGAACTATTCACAGCAGTAATAGCAGAAAATTTTCCACAGATCGGGAAAAAATTTGATACACAAATAAGTGAGGCATACAGAATTCCAAACAGTCACAACCAACATAAATCTATACCTAGACATATAATAATTAAGACTTTAGACATACAGCAAAAAACCACAATATTAAAAGCTGTTGGAGAAATGACACGACTCACCTATCAAGGAAAGCCTATTAGATTCACAGCAGACTTTTCAGCACAACCTTCAAGTTAAGATGAGCTTGGAGCCTAGAACCTCCACCATGGGCCCTTCCTGCCACCAAGAACATACAGGAAGCCAGCATCAGGTGTAAGCTGCCTGGACCTTCCCCCATTGGCCCGACCTACCACCTGGAACTTAGCGGAAGCCTGCATCAGGTGTAAGCTTCCTGGACCCTCCCCCGTGGGACCTCCCTGCCACCAAAAACATCAAGGAAGCCAGCCTCAGGCATGGGCTGCATATAGCCTTCCCTGTGGATGCACCCTGCCACCTGGAACATCTCAAAAGCCATCCCAACATGGAAAACTGTCCTGGACTGCTTCTGCTGGGCCCACCCGCCCAGCTGGACGATCAAAAGACATCAGCAGGCTGCAGTTAGTTTGAAAAACTTTGGAACTTTGCTCCCAGGTGATGAAACTTGGACTACAATGGATTAACTGTATCTGTGTGGTGAGTATGCCCCTAAAATAGAGGTGTAAAGTGGATAAATATGGCCAGTAGTAAAAACCCCTCCAATTAACTGTAAGACTTTGGCAAGTCTGAGAAAAGTGTGTGTCATCCCCTCCTACACATAGAAAACATCAGGCAGATTGAAAATGACAAAATGAAAAAGAAAAATGCAGTCTCAAACATACAGTTCACCAGAAGCAAGTATAGGAGACAATGAAATAGAAGACTCCAAAAGTAATACAACAGGAATCTCTGAAAAGACAGTGAGTGAAATAGAATAAAACAACTCCATCAGGCTACAGAGGAAATCAAATTAGAATACTCTTCCAAGCAAAGATAGAAATAACAACCTTAGTAAAGGAGTTATTGAATGCAGCTAAAGAAGGAATAGAGAAAAAAGTACAGGAGCATGGGAAACTGATTGAAACTTTGAAAGAACAATATAGAAAACAGAATTCATGAAACAAACTCAAACAGAAATCCAAGAAACAAAAAATTCTATTGAAAACATGCAAAACTGCCTAAAGGAAGCTGAGGATAGGATTTTGGACCTTGAGGACAGGATCACAATTAGTGATCAGGAAAAGATAGAACTTTTAAAAATAACAAAGCAGCATGAAATGACAATCCAGAACCTTCATGATGATGCAAAGAGCAACAATATAAGAATAATGGGCATTAGTAAAGATACAGGAGTCCAGGAAAATGACACACATAAAGTATTTACAGAAATCATAGCAGAAAATTTCCTAAACAAGGGGAAAGAAACTGATATGCAGATAAGTGAGGCATATAGAACACCAAGCAGTCACAATCAACATAAATCCACACCCAGACACATAATAATTAAGATCTCAGACATACAGCATAAAAACAGAATACTAAAAGCTGTCAGAGAAAAGACACAACTCACCTATCAAGGAAGGCCCATTAGAACCATGGCAGACTTTTCAGCACAAACCCTCAAGTGAGAAAGAGCTTGGAGTGAGTATTTCAAGCTATGAAAGAAAGCAACCTTCAACCCTTACTGATGTACCCAGCAAAACTTTCATTCAAATTTAATTGAGAAAAAAGATACTTCCATGACAAAGAACAACTGAAGAAATTCACATCCAAAAATTAACCCTAGAAAGATTACTTAAAGAAATACTACACAGAAATAAAAATGACCACAATCTCCAAAACAGCAAAGAAAAAACCCACCAGGTAGGATAAGCAATTAAATAAGGGGAAAAGCAGAAAGAAAAAACTGGAGCATGACATGGCAAAATTGAGCCAGTACATATCAGTCATATCCATAAATATAAAAGTCCTCAAATCACTTATAAAAAGAAATTGGTTTCAGAATGGATCAAGAAACAGGATTCCACAATATGCTGTATATAAGAAACATATCTGACCCAAAAGGAAACTAATAGATTAAAAGGCAAAGGATGGAAAACAGAATTCCATGCAACAGGAACCCAGAAAATGCAGGGGTAGCTATTCGAATTGCAGACAACGTGAACTTCAAACAAAATGATTCAAAGAGATAGAGAAGGTCACTACATACATGTTAGTGGAAAAATTCAAGAGGAAGAACAAACAATTGTAAATAAATATGGACCAAATACAGGAACATCCAACTATATAAGACAGTTACTAATGGACATAAAAACCCAAATACACAAGAACACAATTATAACAGGAGATCTTAATAGCCCATTGTCACAAAGAGATAGATCAACTAGACAAAAAGTCAGCAAAGAAACAACAGAAATAAATCAAACCTGTGAGCAATTGGATTTAGTAGAAGTTTACAGAGTGTTCCACCCAACCACATCAGAATACACATTATTCTCAGCTGCTCATGGACAGTCTCCAAAATAGACCATGTATTATCCCATAAAATATTCTTAAGGAAATGCAAAGGTATTCAAATCATGCCATGCATAATATCTGACCATAGTGCAATGAAATTGCAAATTAATGGCAAAAGAAATTGTAAAATATTCATAAATACATGAAAATTCAATAACAGCCTTTTGAACAATCAGTGTGCTACAGATGAAATTAAAAAAGAAGTAAAGCAATACCTACAATTCAATGAAAATATAGAAACAACATACTGTAATCTGTGGGATGCAATGAAAACAGTCTAAAGAGGGAAATATATAGCAATAAATTGTCATATGAAGAAAAAAGAACAAGCACAAAATAACAACCTAATGTTCTATCTCAAGCTTCTAGAAAAAGAAGAGCAAGCTAAACCCAAAGCTTGTAGAAGAGAGGAAATTGTAATAGAGCAGAAATCAATGCAACTGAAACAAAAAAAACCCCAAAAAATTAATGAATCAACAGGCTGTTTTTTGAGAGAATAAATAAAATTGACAAACCTTAGTTAACCTTCTAAAAAGAAAGAAATAAAAAACCCAAAATCATGCAAGAAGAACTGAAAAGGAAGAAATTACTACAGAACCCATGGAAATTCAAAACATCATGAATACCTACTTTGAAGATTTCTACTCACATAGAGTGGAAAACACAGAGGAAATGGACAGATTTCTAGAAACATATGAACTACCAAAGCTCAACAAGAAGGTATAGCAATTTTGAACAAACCAATATCAGCTATTGAAAGTGAAAACGTAATTAAAAACTTACCAACAAAGAAAAGCCCAGGTCCGGATGCATTCACAGCTGAATTCTACAAGAAATTTAGAGAAGATTTGATGCAAGTAATTCTTAAACTCTTCAATGAAATTGAGAAAAAGCAATCCTCCCTAAATCATTCCTGGAGGCAAGTACTACTCTGATATCAAATCCAGAGAAATATCCAACCATAAAAGAGAACTATAGGCCAATCTCACTAATGAACATTGATGCAAAAATTCTCAACAAAGTACTGGCAAATAGAATGCAGCAAATCATCAAGAAGATTATACATCATCATCAAGTGTGGATCATTCCAGGAATGAAGGGATGGTTTAACATATGCAAATCAAAAAATATAATACACCACATCAACAGAGCCAAAAAAACCCCACATGGTCATCTCAATAGATGCAGAAAAAGCCTTCAACAAAGTCCAACACATGTTCATGACAAAATTCTGTCAGAAAATTGGAATACACGGTATTTACATCAAACTTATAAAGGCCATCTATGACAAACCAAAAGCCAACATTATACTAAATGGACAAAAACTGAAAGCTTTCACTTTAAAATCAGGAACAAGACAAGGATGTCCACTCTCACCACTCCTTTTCAACATAGTTCTGGAAACACTAGCCAGGGCAATCAGACAAGAGAGAGAAATAAAAGGAGTAAAGATAGGAAAAGAAGAAGTTAAATTTTCACTATTTTCAGATGACATGATATTCTACAGAGAAGACCCAAAAAACTCTATTCAAAGACTACTAGAGGTAATAAACAAGTTCAGCAGTGTAGCTGGATATAAATTCAATGTGCAAAAATCAATAACATTCCTGTACACAAACAAAAAAATCACTGAGAGAAAAATTATGGAAATATCGTCCTTTCACAATAACATCAAAGAAATGAAATATTTGGTATCAGCCTAACTAAAAATGTAAAAAACCTATATGCTGAAAATTATACTACACTGAAAAAGGAGATTGAAGAGGATATTAGGACATTCCTTGCTCTTTGTTTGTAAGAACCACCATTGTGAAAATGGCTATGCTCACAAAGAGATAGATCAACTAGACAAAAAGTCAGCAAAGAAATAACAGAACTGAATCATACCTGTGAGCAATTGGACTTAATAGACATTTACAGAGTGTTCTACCCAACCATATCAGAATACACATTCTTCTCAGCTACACATGGGACATTCTCCAAAATAGACCATATATTATCCCATAAAATATTCTTAAGTAATTGCAAAGGTATTGAAATCATACCATGCATAATATCTGACCATGGTGCACAGAAATTGGAAATTAATGGCAAAAGAAATTGTAAAAACCTGCATAAATAGATGGGAATTAAATAACATCCTTTTAAACAACCATTGGGCTCCAGACAAAATTAAAGAAGACATAAAGCAATACTTACAATTCTATGAAAATGTAGAAACAACATACTGTAATCTGTGGGATGCAATGAAACAGTCAAAAGAGGGAAAAATATAGCAATAAATTGTCATATCAAGAAAACAGGATGAACACAAATAAACAACCTAATGCTCCATCTCAAGCTTCTAGAAAAAGAAGAGAAAGCTAAACCTAAATCTTATAGAAGAGAGGAAATTGCAAAGATTAGAGCAGAAATCAATGCAATTGAAACTAACAAAACAATACAAAGAATTAATGAATCAAAAAGCTGGTTTTCTGAGAGAATAAAAAAATTGACAAACCACTAGCTACCCTTATCAAGAGAAAGAAAAAAAAAACCATATTCATGCAATAAGAACTGAAAAAGGGAGAAATTACTACAGATCCCATGGAAATTCAAAAGATCATGAATACCTACTTTGAAAATCTCTACTCACATAGAGTGGAAAACAAAGAGGAAATAGACAGATTTCTAGAAACATATGAACTACCAAAGCTCAAACAAGAAGGTATAGCAATTTTGAACAAACCAGTATCAGCTATTGAAATTGAAAATGTAATTAAAAACTTACCAACAAAGAAGAGACCAGGTCCTGATGCATTCACATGTGAATTCTGCAAGAAATTTAGAGAAGATTTGATGCCAGTCTCCTTAAACTCTTCAATGAAATTGAGAAGAAAGCAATCCTCCCTAAATCATTCCTGGAGGAAAGTATGACTCTGACACCAAAAGCAGAGAAAGATACAACAAAAAAAGAGAACCATAGGCCAATCTCACTAATGAACATTGATGTAAAGATTCTCAACCAAATACTGGCAAATAGAATGCAGCAAATCATCAAGAAGATTATACAACATGAACAAGTGGGGTTCATTCCAGGAATGCAGGGATGGTTTAACATATGCAAATGAATAAATATAATACACCACATCAATAGAGCCAAAATCAAAATCACATGGTCATCTCAATAGATACAGAAAAAGCTTTCAACAAAATCCAACACATGCTCATGATAAAACCCCTTCAGAAACTCAGAATATATGGTGTCTACCTCAACCTTATAAAGGCCATCTATGACAAACCAACAGCCAACTTTATACTAAATGGACAAAAACTGAAAGCTTTCACTTTAAAATCAGGAACAAGACAAGGATGTCTCCTATCCCCACTCCTTTTCAGTATAGTTCTGGAAACACTAGCCAGAGCAATCAGACAAGAGAGAGAAATAAAAGGAGTAAAGATAGGAAAGGAAGAAGTTAAATTATTACTATTTGCAGATGAAATGATACTCTATATAGAAGACCCAAAACCTCCATTCCAACACTACTAGAGGTAATAAACAAGTTCAGCAGCCTAGGTGGATATGAAGTAAATGCTCAAAAATCAATAACATTCCTGTACACAAACAAAGAACTCACTGAGAAAGAAATTATGTAAATTTCGCCCTTTACACTAACATGTAAAAAAAGAAATACTTAGGAATCAACCTAACTAAAAATGTAAAAGACTTACATGATGAAAACTATACTATACTGACAAAGGAGATTGAAAAGGATATTAGGAAATGGAAGGACATTCCTTGCTCTTGGTTAGGAAGAACCAACATTGTGAAAATGGCCATACTCCCAAAACTGTTATACAGATTTAACGCAATCCCAATCAAAACACCATTTACATACCTCACAGATCTAGAGAACACACTATTAAAATTCTTTTGGAAACAGAAGAAACCTAGAATAACAAAGGCAATTTTAGGCAACAAAAGCAAAGCAGGAGACATCTCAATTCCTGACTTGAAACAGTATTATAAAGCCACAGTGATAAAATCAATTTGGTACTGGAAAAGAAATAGACCTGAGGATCAATGGAACAGATTAGAACATGCAAGCACAACTACAAAGACACTCAGCCATCTGATATTTGACAAAGGGGCTAAATATGTCCCCTGGAAGAAGGATAGTCTCTTTAATAAATGGTGTCAGAAAAATTAGCTCTCTTCATGCTGAAGACTGAAACTAGATCCATGCATATCGCCGTGCACAAAACTTAAGTCTAAATGGATCAAAGACCTCAACATTAAAACAGAAACACTAAATCTACTGGAACACAAGGTAGGTAAAAATCGTGGAGACATAGGGGTAGGCAGAGAATTCATGAACCAAATGCAAACTGCACAGGAAACACTTCAAAGGATCCACAAATTGGATCTCACATTATTGAAAAATTTCTGCTCTTCAAAGGAAATCACCAACAGAGTGAAAATAAAACCAACAGAGTGAGCAAAAATTTTAACCAGCAACCTCTCAGACAAAGGACTTGTGTCCAGAGTATATAAAGAATTGAAAAACGTCAAGCCATCCAAATTTAAAGACCCTCTCCAAAAATAGGCATCTGAGATGAACACACAGTTCTCAGAGAAAGATATACAAATGGCAAATAAATACATGAAGAAATGTTCACCATCACTTGTCATTGGAGAAATGCAAATTAAAACAGCATTGAGATTCCACCTTACTCCAGAAGGAATAGCTGCCATCAAGAAAGCAACTGATAACAAGAGTTGGTGAGGCTGTGGGGAAAAATGAACACTGCTCCACTGTTGCTGGGTGGTGCAACCATTATGGAAATCCACATGGAGAATTCTTAGAAGATTAGCATTGGAAGCCCCATTCAATCCAGCTATTTCCCTTCTGGTTATTTTTCCAGAAGAACTGAAAACTTCATATCACAGTGATATATGTTCACCCATGTTCACAGCTTCCAATTTGTGATAGCTAAATCCTGGAAACAACCAAGATGCCCATCAACTGCAGAGTGGATGAAAAAGATGTGGTATTTTTCCACAATGGAATATTACTCAGCTATAAAAAAGATGATCTTGAGGCCTTCATAGGAAAATGGAGACAACTTGAGTCTATCTTCATTAGTGAAATAAATAAGAATCATATTTGTAAATATCATATTGTGTCTCTAGTGTAAAAAGTAAATAAGAACAATAAAAGTATTAAAAACAAAATGTGTAATTGTTATTTTCAAAAAGAGAGGAAAATAAAGTGCTCTAAAGGATATAACTGCATGTATGTTTGAGTGTGTAAAATAGATGACCATATTGCTGAATCTTTGTTGGATCTTTGAACAGAACTGTTTGTAGTCTGACTGTTTGAATATTTGCTATTTACTCTTTAACTTTGTAACTTGAAGAACTACATCCAGGATGACAGTATGTAATTTATAAATTACTGATTTCTTAGTGGGGCTTTTTCTCATTCTCCTTTTTCTTTCTTTTACAATTCTTTATTGTTGCTACCCTTTTTTCTGTTTTGCTTATTTTTCTTCTCTTTAAATAAAATTTTAAAAATGTGTAATTGCTATTGTAAAAAAAGAGGAAATAGGAAGTGCTATAAAAGATATAGCTGCATGTATATTTAGGTGTGTGGGATTGATGGCCATATTTCTAGGTTATTGTTGGATTTTTGAACAGGTCTGTTTGCCCTCTCACTGCTTGAGTGTCCACTTTGTGTTCTTTAATTCTTTAACTTGAATAACTGTTTCTAAAAGAACAATATGTAATTTAACAACAGAAAATGATATTTGGTTTTTATTTAGTATTTCAGCCATATAAATGATTCATCAAGGTTACATATATTTCATAAGTTTGCAGACAAATATTTCATAAATTTAAATGTTTCAAATAGTAAACTTCACTTTTATTTAATATTGCATCATATGTACTACACTTAATAACTTTCAATTTTAAGTTACATGAGCATTAAATTGTGTTCTTATAAAATTGACTTGTTTTACAAGTACATTTCTTAACATGGTTTTATGAATCAATTTTTGAAACAATAAAATTTAATGTTATATTAAACATGATTTAAAATTGAATGGACATTTATATTAGTTTAATTTTTATCTATATATATATATATAGATAGAGATAAATCAAGTTTGATACATTTAGCCTAATTTATGCATACAATTTGAAAACCTCACTTATCTAGCTAAGAAAAAAATAAACAGAATATGGAATTTAGTTTTTATGCTTGTCATTCCTCTGACAATTCATATTCCTTTCAAATACAAATGAAACAAATTTTTTGATTCTGTCAAGCTTTACTGGAATTATATGAGTCTATACTAATTTAATTAGCATGTGAATGAGTTTTATGTTTGAAACTGTTGGATTTCTGATATAAAAAATTTACATTTTTTTCCATAGAAATAAATTGGTAATATCATCTTTCTTTCTCATTGATCAAATTTAGAGATATAAGGGAAAATTATGTTTTCAATGCAATAAAATACTTTAAGTACAGTTATTAAGAGTAAAACAGGTTGGAATTGCATAATTTTGAAATTTTAGACTAAACATATAAGATATGGGATGCCACAAAATTATTTAAAAATTTTTATTTCTCTTTTATTACCAAATTTAAAACATTGTTATTATACAGGTGATTCGAATTATTAGAATCACTTTTATTGTTTTCACCATGTTTCTTACAGCATAGAAAATGACACTGCAAAAGTACACATTTTGTAACAGACTATATGAAAAGTAATTTTACATTAAATATTTATACTCATACTCAAGTATGTACATGACCAGATAAGGAGAAATTTTCTTATGGAGTATACTAGAAGAAAATTTAAACTAAAATCTTAGTGGACATGGTTACTGCATACTTTACAAAAATTCACTCTATTCATTAAAATGCTTGGATACTTTTTTGTCTGTTTTCTTGATTTTTGTTTTCTGAGTAGGTCTTGATGCACTAGTATGTTATAAACAGCAAAAAATATGTTTAAAAACAGTATAAAGGATTTTTTTGATTCAGTGAGTCTCTAGAAAATATAGTTTAGAAAAATAAAGCCAAATAAACAAAAGTTTCTTGAAGTAATTAGAAGTGTTTTAACTTGTTAAAATTTACAATTATGAAATGTTTTTATAACTTCTAATTAAATTGATTTTAAAATTAATGTAGCTGTAATTGTTAACTATTCTTTGCAACACCTGGGAAATAAATGTCGGGCCTTCACATTGAACTACATTCTTCACTCTTTTTTTCCTCTTTTTTCGTACAGGGGATCAAACCCATGATCTTGTACTTTATATATATATTTATTTTTGAGACAGGATCTGTTTAAGTAGCTAAATTGCCAAGATTGGTCCTTAACTTGCAAGACTTGTGCTTCCCAGAGTGTTGGGATTATAGAGATGTGCCACCACACCAGCCTAGCCACATAAAAATGCTTCATAAGATTGATTAAATATTTTTCAAAATATCTTTTTAAAGTATTAAGGAAAACAAATTACTTCCTAGTAGAAAATTCACAAATATAATTTATCACATCAATAGATCTCTTGAAGGATTCCAAATTTTTCCTATACAGGTGTCAAATATTATTTAATTCATTTTAAATTCTACTTATGTCTTAAAATAAAGATAATAAAACTGAATTTATCATCTGAATACACAATCTTGTGAAAGCATTTCTTTAATGACAGAAAAAATTATTCAGTGTAATTAGTCCACCAGTACACATTTTGTTATGGGGAATACTAGCCTAAACCTTGGCAAAAGAAAAAGTATTTGAGATATAGTTTAAAAGTAATGAAATGGAATATGTCAAATATTTTGCTTTTGTAGGTTATAATTATGAGTGTGTATAGTTACTAAAAGAAGAGAGCTACAAATTGCTCCTACAAATAAGAGAGGTTAGTAGCAAGACATAAATGAGAAATAATTGAGCATATGCTAATTTAACATTCTGCAGACTCTAACCAAAAGTTATGGAAGGGGAATTAATTTTTGTAGAATAAATGTAACTATTGAGTAGAAAAAGAAATGATACATTATTTAAATTACAATCTTCCAAGACTAGATTTAAAATATGATCTGAGAATCAATATTAAGTGGGAATAAAACCAAAGATTACTTGTGATGGGAAAAGCTCATAATTATGCTTTAGTTTTCTACAATCTAAACTCTCATCAATATTACCGCTGATGAAGATAAAAAATAAACATTATATGTTACCTAATACCATGTGCTAAAAATGTACAGTACAACCTAAGAAGTAATTTTACACATTTTAAATTAAATATAAAATCTACTCATGTCCTATATTTCATTATCAAATTATAGTAAATGTAAGGCATAGAGGATGTATAGGGCATGAAGAAAAATGAATTTGCCATCCTCAGAATGTGAGGCATTGTACAGAATATCATTATTCTAATCAATTAATGGCATGAAGATCTTATACTAAAATGAGGAGGTAAGGATATTATAAAAAATAAACAAAATTTAAATATATGCTATTCTATGCAAACATAAAGATCACCAATCTAATTTTAAAAAATCTACTAGAAAAGTAAGGAAAATATGTACATGAACAGAGATATTATTTGAACATAAATATTAATACAAGATATAATATTAAGGAACTCTTTATAAAATAGGTTGCAGGAACTTATGAAGAACTTATTAAAAACACGCAATTTGTTATTCCACAGAGATGTAGTTAATGATTTAAATAACAATATGCTGGGATTGAATGTGGTGTTTTATACCTGTAATTGCAGAACTTGGGAGACTGAGGCAGGAGAATTGTCACCAGTCTGAATCATTCTCAGCAGCAATAAACTCAAGTTAACTGAAAATATATAGTGAGGCCATCTCAAAAAAAAGGTAACATTATATTGGGGATTTACTTTATAATGTTTAGCACAAAGTGTGTGGGTGCAGTGAGTTTAGTGTGAAAAAACTGACAATTTTTATAATAATACATTTTTAATATTTTCTGCTAGTGTATATCACAGCTGCTACAATCTGTGTATCAGAATTTTTTGTTTCCATTTAAATTAAACCATGCACAAGTTTTCTTTCATAAGTAATAATGTATTTAAACTCATTTGGGAAACTTTTATACAAAGTTATAAAGCACATCAATCTACATATGTGAGAATTACTGATATTTTTATTTATTCTTTTCAGTGATTTCTTGGGAGAATTGAATTCTATTCCATAATGGAAAATTAACATTGACTTTCATTACATTTTATCATTTGTATATTGTATCTTATTGAAAGTTCTCCATTTATTAATTTGTAAGGACTCCTTAAGTCAACATTTTTTAACAATACATGCAAATTACTCCTTTGCAAACAATCTGTACTTTTCATTTGCTTTATTTGTCTCTTTTAGTTCTATCTTTGGGAATTTATTGTTAGCATCTGAGCTTTGAATAAAGGATAATCATGAACTTTGCATAGCCCATGTGTAATTGTGAAGATTTATCTTGTATTATGCTACTTAAAAGTTGTAACAATCTTCATTTTATCCCTTTTAAATGTTTTTTAATCTACATTTTATGTAATAAGTCTGTGAAGTGTCAAATATTTAGTGGAAGGTAAAGACTTTCATAATAATACGGCTGCAACGAAAAGCACATATGAGATAAAAATCATAAAACAAAGAATATAGTAAAAGAGCTGCAATTAATAGAACTTAGATTTCAATCAAGTTATATTTCTGCAATACAAGTTAATACTAATTATCATCAAATGCAGTCATGCATAAAATTTACTGCTTATTTAATATAGAACACTTCATGAGTCACCTGTCCACAACACAATTCTTCCTTTCTTGTGAGCTAGCAGGACCTTGCTTAACTTCAGGAATTTCACTCAGTCAATATGACTAAGTCTTGGAGGTAGCTAACTACATCTACTGCTACATAATGGACCAGGCTTTTCTTCTGCTTTTCCTGAACTCTGTTTCTCTCTACTGAGAGAATTTCCTTATCCAAAATACCCATGGTCATTTAGCCTTTGCTTACCGAGTTCTCTAGATATTTTCATGATTAGTATATACTTTCTCTTTCTGAATTCCAGTGGCCTAGACAAAATTCTGGAGCTAAATAAGTATAGACAAGTTTAAACTAAGTTTGGTATATTTTGGCAGAGTAGCTTTTGAAATGATGTTCAATATATGGTGTAACTGTTGTGTGAGAAAATTATTTCTTTATTCTAAAAGCATTTTAAGTGATAAATACATAATTCCAGACATTTGATTGAGCATTTCACACATGCTGCTTGATATAATCCTCACAAAAAGCATATGATGAATTACACAACTAATGATCACATTTCATAGATTTGTTGATTGAAACTTGCAAAGGTTTATTAAATGAAAAAGGTCAAATAGAATAGTGGTGGACAAATGTTCATTCCCAGGTTTATTAATTTCCTTCTTTTAATTTCTTTGCAGTACATAATGAGTACATTCATTATAGGAAATGAGTACATAACATATTTCAATTATTTTTTGCCTTTTTTCCATCTGCTTTTATTTGACCAACATCAGGTACTTTTATCATATAATATTTTCTAAAGTTAATTATTATGTGTATAGATAAAAAGACATCTAATAGGTCAAAAACCATAATACACATAGGGAAACTGTATTAATTCAAGATACATTTTCAGATATACCATCTTCACTGGATAATTAGTTTCAAATTCATAACTAACTATCTTTTCTAAAATAATGTATGTATATACTTTTCAAAAATTTCATGGTTCACTTAAAGCATTTAATCTAAATTTTTGTTTAAAACTTCTCAGAAAAACTGGGTTTACATCAAGTCATTTGGACACTGAAGGAAAATTTATTGAGTAAACATATTGCGAAGCCTAAAAATTATGCAAGTTATGCTTGTTACCAAATATTATATCTAAATTTAATGAATTATTTCCAGTTTTGTTGTCTTTGATGTGAGAAAAAAATAAAATACAACATAGAGATTGCCATTTATTCCTTCTCATTGTTAATTGTTTGGCCAGTGAGTTCAAGTATCTATAATTCTATCCAAACTTTCCCATGAATGATAAAGAAATAATGCATTATTCATCTCCCTAATCTATTGAAACATATTCTGAAGTATCTTCATAATCAGAATTCCACCCATTTAAAACCGAAATGTGTCACACAGCATTCTGATATGTGACAGCCTTCAAAAGAAAGATATAACAATAATAGTATGTGAGGAAGCAGGGAAGTAGAGGGATATTATTTATTTAACACATTTACAGATTTAAGTTGGCTTTCTCTAAGAAGAAAAAATTACCATTACTTGAAATATATATCAAAATTATATTATGCCTTAAGAATTTTACATATTTCCTTTTATACTAACTTTGAAAAGTGTTTAGAATTTTTAAAATACACTTTATTAATTATGGTTTTGTGATTAAAGTCTTAATATAATTGGCTTTTTAATATTTTGAATGTTTATAGGCACTTTTCTTACTTACAAGTTCTATAAGGAGTAAGGAAATGTGGAAGCACATTAAATTTGGATTTTGATGTTTTGTTACATTTTTCTGTTTAGAAAGCAGAAGATAAAATTCAAATTGAAACAGGCCCATAAAACAGCATATGAAACAGTTATAACAAGGGCCAAGAAAATAACAGTAATTGGAGGATATCAATGGGATAATATTCTAATGTGATCGAGAAAGCAAGGAATCAAAATTAAGAATTCAGTTACACTAAAAGAAAAAAGAGGACAGATTTTCTTCCTGGAAAAAAAAGTGGTGTCTGAAAGTATAAAAATGAGGTACATATGGTAGGAATATGTACATATGGTAGCAAGACTTGTACCTCCAATCAATAAATAAATGATTTATTTATATTATGTGATATATGAATGAAATCATGAAATATTTGCTTTCTTTGTTTGGTTTATATTATGTAATATAACTTTCCCTAGGTTAATGCATGATCTTGCAAATAATGGTTTTTCATTCTTTTTTCAAAAAATCAAAAAAAATTCTGTTGATTAGTTTATAGCAAAAATAATGTATACATAGTTCAGGAAATGAAAAATAATAGGATGCTTTTTCAACTTATGGCATTACACTTGGTCGAGAGCCCTAGAAGTTCTACATAGAAGAAAATCTACTACACTGCTGTTCCTTAGACAAAGAACTGAAAATGTTTCTGTAGCAATCTCAGTGGCCAAGTTTACCCAAGCAGAATTTCACCCTACTAAAAAATATGTGGAGGCTAATGACCATCATTTTGAGCACCTCTTGAAATTGCAGAAGTCAAAGGTAATTTGTATTAGTATCATCATGTATCAAAACTTTAGTATTAAAATATTTATAGAAATTTTTTAATTTACTGAAAGTGTGTACCATTTCTGGTCAGACTGTATATATTTTATATCTCAAAAATTATAAGGAAGGATTTTGACTGTTTTTACCACAAAAAAACAGAATATAGAGATATAAAATATTAATTAACTCTGAACATTACAGAACATACATACATGTGAAAATGTCACAATGTACCCCATATGGATGTATATTTTTAGTACCAGTTAAAAGTAAATTTAAAATCTTGGAAAATTATAAAAGAAACAAGATTCCTGGCTCACATACTTGTACATCTTATAAAACTGTTTTTTTAAATTTACTGTGACATCTCTCATTCCTATCAAATATATATGAAATTTGCACTTAGGCTGTGCACTCACCATCTTCACCAATATATTTTTTCTTCACCAATGTTCAGAATTGTCAGCTTTCATCCCTTTCCTAATAATTATGTATTGATAATACATTGTGTTGTATCACTTTATCTGAATACGAGATACTCTTGATAATCTTCATGGACATATTCATTTCCACTACGTCATTGGTATAGTGTACCTCCAGTTTTTCACCATTGATATTTATTAACTGCTTTCTTACAATTTTATTATGAGGTTTATTCTCAAACTGTGGATATTAAACCTTTGTAAAAAACTATGTGAAAACATGTCACAGTTTCTTGCATATTTCTTCATTCTTTTGTCATTACATATTTAGAGAAAATATTAAATGTTATTGAATTCTTATTTTTTTCTTTTATACAATATGCCTTAAGTGTCATGTTTAAGAAACAATTGCTGAATTCAAGTAGTTGAATATATTTTACCATGTTTGTCTAAAATTTATGCATTTTTATTTTACAATTAGTGATCTAATCCATTGTTTACAAAAGATCAAATGAAGAATTTGAAATGCATAATTCTTATGAGTCTAGTATGAGTATAATATTGAATCTTTCCATTCATACCTTTGGAAAATTAATTATTCATATTTGTGTAATGTAACAATTCCAAGTACTTTTCCTGATTTTGACATCTAGTTTGTATAATTACTTTTTAGATTAATGATGCCTGAGTTTACTATGATAATTTTATAATCAAATTTAAAAGCATGTAGATGGATTTCACATCTTTCTTTGACTTGCTAACCTGCATTTTATAATTCTAATTGCTCCTGTTACACTATTCTTTAATTTTAATTTGCTATTTGAATATATACATTTTTATTGTTTTATCATAAGCCTATGACCAACATATCTAATTTCTCACAGGCTATTGAAACAGTACATTTTATCATTTTGATTAAAACTTTGAGAATTTACAATAATATAGGTCCTTTTATTCTTCCTTTGTTATGGTACTGTCACTACATACACCAAGACATATACATTCTAACTATTCAATCAACAATATAACAGTATTTGAAAATGGATTTATAATGAGAATGAAGTACTGTAGACATTTAAGACAGCACTCAAGTCCCTGACAAATGTTTCACCATCATATGAGTACAAAAAATGGAGAAAGATGTTCTAAATTTACTAGATCAAGACATAAATTTTTTAATAACCTATATAATTCATTTGAAAATATGCTCAATATGTTCCCCAGTGTAATTTTAAAAATTGTCTAGGACTCACTTTTATAGTAAATGTCCATTTTTCACAGATATGGATTTAAATTTATAACTACTATGCCAGAAAGAAGGTTTGTCCTAAGCAGCTGGCTGCATGCTGTACTGCTGTGAACACTCCTCCTGTCTGACTTTTGTTGCTGGACCATTTGCAATGTCGAAATTCACCCTGCTGAGGTCTTGCAGGCCCTCACATGTGTGAGCAAGTTCAATAGGTGTTTGTTAGTTTTTTTACAAGGTGCCATGTATGTCCTTCTTGCAGAGGGACCTGGCCATAGTTAGAACACCTGCTTTGTCAGTCAGGGAGAGGTGCAGGGGGAGAGAAAGGGAAGTGGGTATTTGTGAGCTAAGCTGTCACTAACTGACAGTGTGCAAATTCATGGAAACTGTAAGCACAGTTAAGTTTTGCTTTAGAACCCGGAAAAAATTTCAAGTGGTGGTAAGATAGCTATAAAATATACTCCAGGATTTAGATTTAGATCCTTTGTTTACACATTTCCATTAAAAACCAGGTGAGTTCTGGCTCCACACTCAGAAAAGAAGAGCCAACGTGCCCTGCATTGTGGGTCCAGCTGGAGGAGTTCTTCACAGACTAAGGAGGGTGTGAGACCACCCAGGTCTGTGAATAGTAGAGTGAGGAAGGAAGAGGCAATGTAGTCCTCCAGCAGTGTGGACCTCCATGAGGTCCTCTCTGTGTAGACTTCAGTGTCTCCATTCTAATTAAACTTATCCTGGGAAACTTACTGGATTAACAGGAAAAGACTCACAAAACTAAAGCTTTTTTTCAGTGAGATGGAAAGGCTTCTTCTGCAATTTGGCACCCACATCCAACTGGCTGGTTCCAATATTCTCAGTAAGTGCTCTGTTCTCAGCCACTCTTGCTCCCAGGAAGACCATATCTGCTTTACCTGTAATGTAGCCATGGCAGCATCCAGCATCACAGTGGTAGGGATATTGGGGTGGCATAGGTCTTTGATCATCTTCTTGTCCCACAGTTTGGGCCTTGGGCTCTGTGAAATGCACACTGAAAGGTTATCTGGCTACCTAGGCTGTTTCCCTCCCTCACAGGACCATTCTGCAACCGATGTGAGTCAAGATTACTACCCCAGCTTTGATGAACATTTGGCACAGATGAGCAATTCTATTTCTCCACAGAGACATCCTCCTGAGAAAAAGCTCTCCACATTCAATCCTGATACTTATACATTTTCAGTAACCCAAATAGTACTCCATGGAGATGCAAGACACAGCCATGTAGGAGTCCATGCCACAAAGTTTCTATGGCTTTGATTAGATTTTCTCTAAGGCCTTGGGTCCTGTCCAACAAAGCCTGACCACAGCCACCTCTGTGACCATGTGAACATCTTCTTTCATCTGGGCTTGAAAGAATTCAACAAACGGGGTTTTTTTTAGTTTTATTTTAAAAAGCAAAACAGAGAAAGGGTAGAAATAATACAGAATTTCAAAAAAATAAGCAGTGAGATATCACTAGTTGCTAAATTACATATTGTCTTCTTAGAAATAGTTGTTCAAGTTATAAAATTAAAGCATACAAAGTGGACAATCAAACAGTGAGAATGCAAAGAATTCTGTTCAATGATCCAACAAAAACTTGACAATATGGTTTTCAATCCTACACAATTAAACATACATGCTATTATATCCTTTAGAGCACTTTCTTTTTCTGTCTTTTTTACAATACCAATTACACATTTTGGGTCTTATTACTCCCATGGTTTTTATTACTTTTTACACCAAAGAGACAATGTGATATTTATAAATATGATTGTTATTTATTTCAATTATGAGGGTAGTCTCCAGTTGCCTCTTTTTACCTATAAAGGCTTCAAGATTATCCTTTATTATATCTGAATAATATTCCATTGTATAAAAGTACCACATCATTTTCATCAATTCTGCAGTTGATGGGCAACTTAGTAGTTTCCAAGATTTAGCTATTACAAATTGTACTGCTATGAACATGGGTGCACACATATCATTGTGCTATGACCTTTTCAGTTCTTATGTGAAAATACCGAGGAGGGGGATAGCTAGGTTGAATGAAACTTCCAATACTAGTCTTCTAAGAATTCTTTATATGGATTTCCACAGTGGTTGGACCAGTCTACTCTCCCACCAATGGAGCAGTGTTCCTTTTTCCTTGCAGCCTCCCCAGCATTTACTATCAGTTGCTTTCTTGATGGCAGCTATACTTTCCAGAGTGAGATGAAATCTCAATGCTGTTTTAATTTGCATTTCTTGAATTACCAGTGATGGTGAACATTTCTTCATGTATTTATTTGCCATTTGTATATCTTCTTCAGAGAACTGTATGTTCATCTCAGATGTCCAATTTTAGAAGGGGTCTTTGAATTTGGGGGGCTTGAAGTTTTTCAATTATTTAAATGTTCTTAATATAAGTCCTTTGTCTGAGGGATTACTGGCTAAAATTATTACCTATTCTGTGGCTTTTGTATTCACTCTGTTGATACAGAAATTTTGAGGTACAGAAATTTTTCAATAACATGAGATCCCACTTGTTGATTCTTTGAAGTGTTTCCCAAGCAGTTTACATTTTGTTAATGAATTCTGTGCCTACCCCTATGTCTCCAAGATTCCCACGTATCTTGTCTTCCAGTAAATTTGGGTTTCTGTTTTAATATTCAGATCTTTGATCCATTTAGACTTTAGCTTTGTGTATGGTGATAGGCATGGATCTAGTTTCAGTCTTCAGCATGTGGAGAGCCAATTTTTCCAACACCATTTATTAAACAGGCTATCCTTCTTTCATTGAATATGTTTAGGCTCTTTTTCAAATATCATGTGGCTGAGTGTCTTTGTAGTTGTGCTTGCATCTTCTAATCTGTTCCATTGATCCTCAGGTCTATTTCTATGCCAGTACCATGCAGATTTTATCACTGGGGCTTTGCAGTATAGTTTCAAGTCAGGATTTGAGATGTCTCCTGCCTTGCATTTAATGCCCAGAATTGCCTTTGCTATTCTATGTTTCTTCTGTTTCCAAATGAATTTTAGGAGTATTTTCTCTAGATCTGTGAGGTTTTCTCAATGGTATTTTGATTGGGATTGCATTAATTCTATATAACAGTTTTGGGAGTATGGCCATTTTCACAATGTTGGCTCTTCCTAGCCAAGAGCAAGGAATAGCCTTCCATTTTCTAACATCTTATTCAATCTCCTTTTTCAGTGTAGTATAATTTTCAGCACATAGGTCTTTTACATTCTTAGTTAGGTTGATTCCTAAGTATTTCTGTTTTTTACATGTTCATGTAAAGGGAAAAATTTACATAATTTCTCTCTCAGTGAGTTTTTTGTTTGTGTACAGGAATGATATTGATTTTTGAGCATTGGCTTTATATCCAGCTACACTTCTGAACTTGTTTATTAACTCTAGCAGTATTTTAATGGAGTTTTTGGGTCTTCTAGACAGAGTATCTTGTCACCTGCAAATAGTGATAATTTAAATTCTTCATTTCTTATCTTTAATCCTTTTACTTCTCTCTCTTGTCTGATTGCCCTGGCTAGTGTTTCCAGAACAATACTGAAAAGGAGTGGGGATAGGGGACATCCTGGTCTTGTTCCTGATTTTAAAGTGAAAGCTTTCAGTTTTTGTTCATTTAGTATAATGTTGGCTGTTGGTTTGTCATAGATGGTCTTTGTAAGGTGGAGGTAGACACCATGTATTCCTAGTTTCTGAAGGGTTTTTATCATGAACATGTTGGACTTCTTCGAAAGCTTTTTCTGCATCTATTGAGATGACTCTGTGGTTTTTGTTTCTGGTTCTATTGATTTGGTGTATTACATTTATTGATTTGTGTATATTAAACCATCCTTGCATTCCTGGAATGAACCACACTTGGTCATGATGTATAATCTTCTTGATGATTTGCTGCATTCTATTTGCCAGTCTTTTATTGAGAATCTTTGCATCAATGTTCATTAGTGAGATTGGTCTATAGTTCTCTTTTTTGGTTGGATCTTCCTCTGGTTCTGGTATCAAAGTAATACTTGCCTCTAGGAATGATTTAGGGAGGATTGCTTTCTTCTCAATTTCATTGAAGAGTTTAAGTAGTATTGGCATCAAATCATCTCTAAATTTCTTGTAGAATTCAGCTGTGAATCAATACGACCTGGGCTCTTCTTTTTTGGTAAGTTTTAAATTATGTATTCAATTTCAATAGCTGATATCGTGTTGCTCAAAATTGCTATATCTTCTTGGTTGAGCTTTGGTAGTTCATATGTTTCTAGAAATCTGTCCATTTCCTCTGTGTTTTCCACTCTATGTGAGTAGAGATTCTCAAAGTAGTATTCATGATCTTTTGAATTCCCATGGGATCTGTAGTAATTCCCCCCTTTTCAGTTCTTATTGCATGAACTTGGGTTTTTTCTTTTTTTTGTCTTGATAAGATTATCTAAGGTTTCTCAATTTGGTTTATTCTCTTGAAAAGCCTCCATTTTGATTAATTATTTCTTTGTATTATTTTATTATCAATTGCATTGATTTCTGCTCTAATCATTACAATTTCCTCTCTTCTATAAGCTTTGGGTTTAGCTTTCTCTTCTTTTTCTAGAAGCTTGAGATGGAGCATTTGGTTGTTTATTTGTACCCTTTCTGTTTTCTTGATATGACAATTTATTGCTGTATATTTCCATCTTAGACCACTTTCTTTGCATCCCACATATTACAGTGTTTTTGCTTTGTTTTCATTGAATTGTAGGTATTGCTTTATTTCTTCTGTAGACCACTGCTAGTTCATAAGGTTTGTTATTTAATTTCCATGTATTTATGCAGGTTTTACAATTTCTTTTGCTATTAATTTCCAACATCAGTGCACTATGGTCCAATATTATGCATGGTATGATTTCAATACCTTTACATTTACTTAAGAATGTTTTATGGGATAATATATGGTCTGTTTTGGAAAATGTCCCATGTGCTGCTGAGAAGAATGTGTATTCTGATGTGGTTGGGTGGAACACTCTGTAAACTTCAACTAAGTCCAATTGCTCAGAGGTATGGTTTAGTTCTGTTATTTCTTTGCTGACTTTTTGTCTAGTTGATCTATCTCTTTGTCACAATGGCTGTTAATATGCCCTGTTATAATTGTGTTCTTGTGTATTTAGTTTTTCATGTCCATTAGTATCTGTCTTACATAGTTGTGTGCTCCTCTGTTTAGTGCATATATATTTATAATTGTTAGTTCTTCATCTTGTATATTTCCATTAACAAGTATGTAGTGACCTTCTTTATTTCTTTTAATCATTTTAGGTTTGAAATTCACATTGTCTGAAATTAGAATAGTTACCCCTGGTTTCTTATGGGTTCCTGTTGCATGGAATGTTTTTCCATCATTTGACTTTTAATGTATGAGTTTCCTTTTGAGTGAGATGTGTTTCTTGTACACAGCATATTGTGGGATCATGTTTCTTGATCTATTCTGTCAACTTATTTCTTTTCATAGGTGAATTGATGTCATTTGTATTTATGGATATCACTGATATGTACTGGCTTGACTTTGCCATGTTATGTTCCAGTTGTTTGTTTTCTGCTTTTCCTCTTATTTAATTGCTTATCCTACCTAGTGGCTTCTTCTGTTGTTCTTTTGGGGATTTTGGTCATTTTTGTCTCTGTGTAGTATGTCTTTAAGTACTCTTTCTAGGGTTGGTTTTGTGGACATGAATTTCTTCAGTTGTTCTTTGTCATGGAAGTATCTTGTTTCTCCATTAAATTTGAATGAAAGTTTTGCCAGGTACATTAGTCTGGGTTGAAAGTTGTTCTCTTTCAGGGTTTGAAATACCTCACTCCAAACTCTTCTTGACTTGAGAATTTGTGCTGAAAATTCTGCTGTGATTCTAATAGTCTTTCATTGGTAGGTAGTAGTGTTTTTTCTGTAACAGCTTTTAGTATTCTGTTTTTATGCTGCATATCTGATATCTTAATTATTATGTGGCTTGGTGTGGAATTATCTTGATTGTGACTATTTGCTGTTCTATATGCCTCACTTATCAGCATATATGATTCTTTTCCTATATTTGGGCAATTTTCTTCTATTACTTCTGTGAATATTTTGTCTAAATCATTTGCATTGACTCCAGAGAGGATTGGTTTTTAAAATACTTTTGATGTTGTGGATAGGAGTACATTTTCTTTTTTTCAGTACATTTTTAAGGGACAAAATTTTTTCCGATCGTGTGGGATTTCTTCTCTCTCTGTTGCTTTTGGTTCACAAAATGTTAGTAAGGTGAAATGCCAGTTGTTCACTCTTTGAAGTACTTCTTGCACATTTTCTGTTTTGTTCATGAACACTTTGCTTATGTCTTAAAGATTTCCATCTACATTCTCTTTCAGTAGATTTCATGTTTCTGTTTTAGTATTTATGTCTTTCATCATTTTTTAGTTTAATGTGTGGTGAGACATATGGGTCTAGTTTTAGTCTTCAACATTTGGAGAGCCAGTTTTTTCTCACCATTGATGAAAGTGGCTTTTCCAGTGTAGATGTTTGGGCCCTTTGTCAAATATAAGATGAGTAAGTGTGTTTGAAGCTGTGTATACATGTTCTAATCTGTTCCAATGATCTTCATGTCTGTTTTTTTTCCAGGAATATGCTGGTTTTATTGTAGTAGCTTTGAGTCACAATATCAAGTCAGGGATTAAGGTGCCTGTTGCTTTGCATTTGTTGCCTAGGATTTCCTTTGCAATTTTAGGTCACTTCTATTGCCAAATGAATTTTATGAGCATTTTCTCTGGGTCTTTAAGGTTACATTAATAGTATATTAATCAAGACTGCATTATATCTGTGTAACAGTTCAAAATATATGTTCTTTTTATCTTTGAGCCAGGGTTATCTTTTAACTTTCTGATATTCTCTGCAATCTCCTTTTTTAGAGTATTGTAATTTTTAATGTAAATTTTTTTTCATGTTTTGTTACATTAATTCATAAATATTTCATATTTTGGATGCTATCAAAAAGAGAGTGGTTTCCCTCATTTCTCTCTCTGTGGGTTTCTTTGTGTACAGGAATACTTAATTTCTGAGTGATGCCTTTGTATTCAGCTGCACTACTGAGTTTTCTTGTTAACTGTAGAAAGTCTGTTGATATAGTTTTTAGGGTCTTCTATGTAGAGTATCATGTCATCTCTAAATAATTTTAATATAACTTATTTGTTTCCTATCCTTCTTCATTTTAATTCTCTCTGTTGTCTAATTGTTCTGCATAATGTAATTCACCAGAAGTTGAAAGGCATTTCATCTTAAGTGCATTTTTGGCATTGGTTTCCATTCATTGTTTCTATGATGAGTGAGTTAAACTCATTTGTAGGAGAGAACAGAAGTCAATTCCTAGTGCATCGTCTTTCATAACACTGTGCTAAACTTCTATTTCAGGTCTGCATAGTGTAATTCACAAGAAGTATAAAGGTATTTCTTCCAAAGTGGGTTTTTGGCATTGGCTTCCATTCATAACACTGTGCTAAACTTCTATTTCAGGTCTGCATAGTGTAATTCACAAGAAGTATAAAGGTATTTCTTCCAAAGTGGGTTTTTGGCATTGGCTTCCATTCTTTGTTTCTATGATAAATGAGTAAACCCTGTTTGTAGGAGACATCAGAACTCAATTCCTGCTGCATGTATTTTCAGAACACTATGTTATGCTTCTATTTCAAGGCTGCATAGTGTAATTCACAAGAAGTATAAAAGCATTTCATCTGAAGTGGGTTTTTTCCCTTGACTTGCATTCATTATTTCTATGATGAATGAATAAAGCCAATTTTTAGGAGAGAGCAGAACTCAATTCCTACTGCATGCTCTTTCAGAAAACTGTGTTACACTTCTCTTTCAAGTCTACATAGTATAATTCACAAGAAGTATAAAGGCATGTCGTGTGAAGTAGGTTTTTTCTTCTTTGGCTTCGTTCATTGTTCCTATGATGTATGAGTAAACCCCGTTTTTAGGAGAGAGCAGAACTCAGTCCTACTGTATGCTCTTTCACAACACTGTGTTATGCTTCTATTTCAAGTTTGCATAGTGTAAGTCACAAAAAGTATAAAGGCATTTCATCCAAAGCATGTTTTTGGCATTGACTTCCATTCATTGTTGAATATGAAGTATGTCACAGTGCTGTTTGTTACAAGAATGCATTTTAATTTTTGTATTTGTAAACATGACAATAAAATGATTCCATTCTGATGAGGCTGAAGAAATAAAACTCATCTGTCAGGTTGGTGATTTCATTTCTCTTTGTAAATGAAATTTGGAAAAGAACTTTCCTAGCCAGAAAATGTTAACAATGAAAACAGTTCATGGTTATGTCATTGAGACTTTCAAATTTGTGTATGTGATTGAACACCCTTAACTTATTTTCTAAGAGTTTTATTATAACTGTAAGAAATTGCAAAGACTAACTGGCCTTTCAAATGCATAGCTGCTGAAACAAGTACTGTAGTATGGCCTTTACCAGCACATTCTAGCTCTGCTTCTCGTACAGTTACACTTTTGAGCATTAGAAATGACTGAAACAGAGGAATTTATTTATAGGTTTTATGGAATTTATTTCAGTTAAAGTTATATTTAGATATATTGTGTTTTCATGTGCAATTTCTAAAATTGAAGATATATGGTCATGTGGTGTATTTACCCTTTTTGTTTTCCTTGAAGTATGATAACTTTTATGAAGGTATAAAGGAAGAAATTATGTTCCTTCATTCTGTTATTCAAAGTTATTTTTTTTACTTTAAAGAGAAAAAAATAAAGTAAAATTTCAAAACAAGATAATTAGAAGGTAACAATAGTTCATGCATTGCACATTGTTATGTTTAAATTAGTTGATAAGAGTACACGTTAACTGGATTTTATTGTACAAACAATATTGTCACAAAACTTTCTTTTCAATGAACTAAGTGAAATTAGTAGAGTAACTAACTTTACTATTATATATGTGTGTGTGTGTGTGTGTGTGTGTGTGTGTGTAATTTGTTTCAGCTGCTCACACTAGGGAATAAATACAATGTTTAGGCATGAGTCCAATTTGTTTCACTTATGAGTATGGTCCCTAATTACATCTATTTTCCTAAAAAAGCCTCGAGTTTATGGCTGAGTAGTCTTCCATTGCATGTAAATACCATATCTTTTTAAAGCACTCTTCTGTTGATAGGCATTTGGATTGTTTACAAGATCTATCCATTATAAATTGTGCTGCTAAAAACTTTGGTGCCCATATATCATTGTGGTATGATGTTTTTATTGCTTCTAGGAAGATAACCAGCAGAGGAAGAGCTGGTTCAAATGGGACCACCAATCTCAGTTTTTTGAGGAATCTCCACACTGATTCCACAGTGGTTGTACCAGTCTACACTCCCAGCAACAGTGGAGAAGAGTTCCTTTATCTCCATAGACCCTCCAGAATTTGATATGCTTTGATTTCCTGATCTTGACCATTCTTTCTAGAGTGAGATGGAATCTCAGTGTTGGTTTCATTTGCATTTCTTTAAAGATCAGTGATGTTGAACATATTTTCTAATGTTTATCTGCCATTTTTATTTCTTCATCTGAGAACTGTATTCATCTCAGATGCCCATTTTTGAATTGGGCCTATATGTTTGGGAATCTGATTTTTTGTTTGTTTCTTTAGTTCCTTCTTTTTCTCAGTTGAAATTCTTTGTCTGAGGAACAGCTGGAAAACATTTTCCCACATTTCAGGTTGCACCTTCACTCTTTGGTGGTTTCTCTTGCTGTGAAAAATCTTTATAGTAAGATGTGATCTTAGTTGTTGATTATTTGTGATACTTCCTGTGAGATCGGGGTTTTATTTATAGTCTTTCCCTATACCAGTGCCTTCAAGGGTTTTATAAATTTTCTCCTTTTGTAGGTTTAATGTCTCTGTTTCAGTATTTAGATCTGTGATCCATAACAAATTTATTTTAGTGAATGGTGAAAGAGGAGAGTCCAAATTTAATCTTCAGCAAGTGTAGAGCCAGTTTTTCCAACACCGTTTATTAAAAAGGCCATCTTTCTTCTAGTAAATGCATTTTTCACCTTTTTGAAATATAAGTTGGCTTAATATGTCTGCAGTTCTTTCTGCATCTTCTAATCTATTCCATTAATCTTTTGGTCTGGTGATTTTTTTGCCACTATCACACCACTTTTATCAGTAGCTTTATATTATAATTTCAAGTCAGAGATTGTGTTGCCTCTTGTCTTTGTTGCCCAGAATTGCCTTTGCTCTTCTCAGTTTCTTCTGGTTCCCAAAGAATTCCAGGATTGTTTTCTGTAATTCTGTGAGATATGCTATTAGAATTATAAAGTTAAGTTTTAGAGCCACCTCAAATCTTACTTAATTATCAAGGTATTATAATTTCTTATGTGTCCTATATGGGATCAAACTACACAGATCATAGCTTAGTGTTCTTTGACTTTTGATAACAGAAAACAAATAAACAAATCAAACAAACAAAAATTTAAAAGCAACATTCTCTAAAACTCCATAGGACATTTTGTCTATTATTAGTCAGGCTGCTGCTAAGGTTTCTAAAAGCATAAATTTCTGATGTGAGAGTGAATAAAGTAGCTCTTGTTTTAGAGTGAGTATGGTGGGATGGAAGGAGAGAGAAATACACAAGGGTAATTTGTAAGAACACATTCTGTGCAGTGTGTATGTCCCATATAAAATAACATTTAAACTTCTTTATGAGTTTTATTGTCCTCGCAGTTAAAAAAGTATGTGATCAAAATCACATTATTTAGTAAAGAATATGTGGGTAGGTTGATAGTTAGGTGCATATAAATCTCTGTAAAACCTCTCTCCCCCACTCTCCCCATCCATTAGTGTATAGCATTCAACTTTTATCTTCTGTCTATGTGTAAGAAACTTTTCTTATATGTAGTTTCATTTAATATACTGATCTCTAGATCCAGCCACATTGTCATAAATGACCGTCTTATATTATTTTTGTAGACACACAGTTTCTACACTGTGCATATTCTACCTTTATTGGTCTATTCATTGGTTGATGGACACTTATTTTTGTTTCCATTTCTTGGCTATTGTGAACCATGGGAGTGCAGGTGCTGCTGGGACATACTGATTTCATTTCCTTTTGATATACAACTAGTAGGGAGACTTCTGGCTCAAATAGTGTTTGCATTTCCATTTCTTGAATGATAGATAGTCCATAGTGTCCATAATGACTGTACTATTTCACACTGCCACCAAGAGCATGCTGTGATTTCCTTTTCTCCACACCCTCACATTCACTTGTCTTTCTCTGTTAGTAATAGCTGTTCTACCAGGCATGAGGTGATTTTTAATTAGAATTTCTTTTTAATTAGTGATGTGGAGAATTTGTCCTGTAACTGCTGGCCATTTTATGTCTTCTTTTGAGAAATGTGTATTCAGATCCTTTGCTATTTGTTAATATTTATATGTAAAATATCCACAGAAATTTGGAGATGTAATGTATATGTAACATAGATTTTTTGAAGTAATATTTATGTAATGCATGGTTTTGATGGAATAGAAGTTTTCATGATGTTTAAATAGATACAGTTTATTCTATTATTGGAATACCATTTATTCTATTTGGGTATTTTTATTTCTGTTTTTCAATCATGTAAGTGACAGAATTAAATATTCTTGTCATACATCACTATCTGTATCTCTCATACCCTCCTGGGAAAATTCACTGGAGTTGAATTTGGGAGGGGAAGGGAATTAATACTTTCAAGACTTTTACAATAGTTTCATGTGATGTTTTAAATTTAAGTGTGAGAGTGGCATACGAAAATACATAAATCATAAGAAGTTGATGGAGTTCTAAAATGTCACTTATATATGATGCTACCACTCTGATAGAGTAGTACATTCACGTGTACAAATGTTGTTTTATGTATTAATTTTTTTAAACATTTGAAAATGAATAAGTTACAACATGCTGTGTTTCATGACCCTTCTCAGTTACTAGCTCATTTCTACCCAATATCTTGTTTTTTTATCTCTGAATCTGGAATGAATGGAATCATCTAGTATGTGCCTTGTGTTTATCTTCTCTTGTTCAGTGGTGTTTTGTGTGATTATTATATAGTGTTGCATATATTATAGTCTGTTCACTTTTTTCTTTGTATTCCATTGTGTGAATATGTCATGGTTTATCTACTGTGTTAATCAACATGACTTGTGTCTAATATGTAGTTATTATGAATAATGATGTCATGATACATATGTCCTTTCATGCATTTTGAATTTATTTAGGAGTAGAATAACAACATGATGTGTGAAAACGTTTGGCTTTGGAATCAGCCAATTACAATTTTCCAATGTGTTTGTACCATTTATCCTCACCAGCACTGTATGGGAATTCCAGCTGTTCTACATCAAGTATATATTTTTTTAACTTTTTCTTTATAAAGTTTCTAACACATGTCAGTTAGGTACCATATGATGTTTTCTTTTGCAGTTCCCCATGATTAGTGTCATTTTATATGCTTTTATGTGAATTCTTAACACAAATCTTTGTCTTATTTTTAAAATTAGGGTTTTTTTTCTTGTCGATACAGTGATTCCTTGATTACAAATTATTTGTCAAATATACATTGTGACTATCTTCTTTCATTCTAGGCCTTGTTATTTCTTCCTCAGCAGTGTTTCTAGATGAGTGAGTTTTCATTTATTAATCATGTTCTTTATGATTAATATTTCTTATGTCTTGTTTAAGAATTAATCACTCTAAATTCACTAAGATATTTTCTTCTGGAAATTTCATTGTATTGCTTTTTATTTTGCTGCATAGAAACAATTAAATATTAAATTTTTTGAGTGCATGTATGTCATAGAAGAAAAGTCACCATTTATGTTTTTCAAATGAGTATCTGTTTAGGCTTCTACTATGTATTGTAAAGATCATCTTATCTCTGTTTAACTGAAGTGATGTCATTATCATAGATTAAGTAACTTCATAAAGTCTGTTTATCCTTATGTCAGTATTACACAGATGAAATTTAAAATATTGATACTTGGTTATATACATTTTAAAATTTTGTTATTCTTTAAAATTTTCTTGGATGTTACTGACCCTTCACATTTCTATAGAACTCTTAGAATTAGCACATCAATTTCCATTTAAAACTAGCTGCTGGAATTTTGATTCAGATTGCTTTGCATTTATAGCTTATTTGAAGAGAACTGATGTATTTTCAATAATGGACCTTCTGGTACATGAGCAAGATCTGATGTGCTATTTTAATTTTCTTAATTACTTTGTAATATTTATAGTTTTCAAGGTAAAATTCTTGCTATTTTAATACAAGTTATTGAATTACTCCATACAAATATGAGAATTTGCACTGCAACAAATGTCATAAGATTACTCATACTCTAAAACTTTGACTTATGTCTTTTTTAGAAGCCAATATATTGGACAAATAAAATGTTACTATTTAACTTCCATTTTGGTGATCAATTCTTGTTTGAAATTGTCCTGTTTATTTCTTGTGTGTTCTTTGTCAATTTAGCCAGTATTTCAGCAGACTCTATATGTGTTCTTACTCACTGGATGATCATATTATATACCATACTATTCTCTTTTATTTGAGAGATGTGGCTATTATTCCTAATTTTCATTTTGTGTATTTTTTTTGACTTCTGGATGAATAATAAAAATATATGTAATCTTTATTCATATTTCTTTCTAAAGGATTTCATATCCAAACATATTTTTCCAGTTCTGTCATTATATTTTCATAATTCACACTTTAACTTCTCTGTATTACATTTTTGTGTTTAGATAAAGTTAATATTTTATATTAGTTTATTTTTATTTATAAAACAGAGGCATCTTTTTGTCTCAATGTTAAAACTTCCACAAAGTCGAAATTAACATTCAGAAATGTAAGCATGAAGAGCTACTCTTGTAGCTTTCACTCTTGCGTGAAAAACTAGATCAAGAACCATAGGGAACATGTTGAATGAAGACCAATGTTTTATAATACTTAAAAAGATTATTAGGAACATTATGCATTTCACTAGTAAAATATTTCTGTCTGTGTTTTGTTGAACATGGACAGTAGTAAAATTAAATTATAAATTTTTGCCAGGTAACAATGCACAGAGGACTAAACTCAATGTCATATAAAGAAAACCAAAAAATTAAACATTTCAAATTAAAAAATCCCATCAAAAATAGGACTACTGAAATGGACACTTCTAAGAAGTACAAATGACTAATAAATACAGGAAAAAAATGTTCACGGTTGCTGGCCATCATAGAAATGGAAATTCAAACTACACTGAGCTATCATCTTATCCCAAGAAGACTTGGTATCATAAAACAATATAATCATAACAAATTCTGGTGAGGGTTTGGGTAGAAAGGGAAATGTACTATATTGCTCATGGGAATGTAAACTAGTACAACCACTATGGAAATCAGTATGGAAATCTAAATGTAGAAACTTCATTTGACCCAGCTATTTCCCTTTTAGGTATCTTCCCAAAAGAATTAAAAATCATCATATTCCAGGAATACATGCAGAGTCATGTTTATGACAATCTGTAATAGCTAGATCTTGGAAATGGCATGTATATCCATCCTCAGATGCATGAATAAGGAAAATATGGTTTTTATACATATTGGAGTACTAGACTGTCATAAGGAAAGATAAACTTGAGGCATTCATAGATATATTGATGAAGCTTCAGAACACAATATTAAGTAAAGTCAAACATACATTTTAAATATCATATACTTTTTCTTATATACACATATATGTATACATATACATAAACACACACATACAAACATAGCACAAAAATATATCAAAGGAAATAAGAGGTTCACATGCATCCCCAAATCACAAACAGTAATGCCTTAGCTCAAAAACATGTCTACAAATAATTCAGTCCACAAAAGGAAGATTTTAGCAAAATTTTGCTTCTATTCACAAACTCCACATTGGTTGATGATCAGGACCACAGCTAACTTCCCTGCACAAACAGAAATGTGGCCCTCTTCCCCAGAATCCTGGAACAAATTGAATTAGTAAACCAAGGTACTATTGTGTACTGTTTTTTTCTGACAAAGTACTTTAGCACACTATTTCAGTATATTTCAGGTTGATTTCCTGTGATTATCTCTTTATGTGTCTGTGTTTCTTTTTTGTAGGAAGCTTTTTGGTCTATGTCATATCAAGAAACTACTTCAGAATAATAATATTATTGCAATAACTTTTGTTGTTCTTTTCTATTTGTTTATGAGAAAATCTGCTTTATTTTTTCATAAAATAAAACAAAAATTATTTTAAAAATATAGAAACCAGCACACAATGGACTGATTCTCCACATTGTAAATTATTTACACTTGTTATCTTTTGCCATGAATCATGCAGAATGAGTCCACAATACCAGAAACTTCTGAAGATATGGGAAACAGCACCACAATTATGTGGTAGAAGTTCTTAATTCCTCCTCCACCACCACCACCATTAACTTAATGACGATGTCCTAAGAAAATGATCACATTGTTTTTGACTGACGACTTAAGATATGCTATACCCTGTTAACAATGACTCATTATTAAAATATACAAAGCATACTTTCTCATTAATAGTTTGTAATAAGAAGAAAAGCTAATAATTTTTCTTTCTAAGTTAATTTCTTTCTTTGCAAAAGTAATATGTGACCATCCTTTAGAAGTATGCAAGTATAGTAACAAATCTTTGACACTTCTACCACCTTTTTTTCCTCAAGAAGCATTGATTTTACCTCCAGATATGTATGTAGAGAGTACATTATAAGAAGTCACATTTCCAGGGAAGTGGCAATAATTGCATGTACTTGATTTACACTGTCAAGTTCTCTTCCACAAGGGGTAACTGAATATATACATGCCACCAGTCATATAGAAGAATCTGTGTTTTCTCACTGTCTTGGTAGCATAGCATGTTTTCAAAATTGAATTTTTGCCAGTACAATAGACAAAATTCTAATTTTTACTACTTTCACTGTGACCAAAGCTAAGATTCTTTCCGTGCAGTTAAAAAATCCATTATTATGTTTTCTGTGACCTGTGCCATATTTTGTCCAATTTTCTTTTGGGTTGTTGGCCTTATCATTATTCATTTTCAGAAGCTCTCTAATGTATTAGGAAAATTAACCCCCTATCTGAAATTTGAGTCACAAATACTTTTTCTCCATTTGTCATTGTCCTTTGAATTTGCCTGTAGATTTCTTGGTCATGCAGATCTAATTTTTATATAATCCAGTTTACCAGTGTTTTATTTATTATTTAAAACTGTTTAACTTGAGAGTACAATGTTTTTGTTTTGTTTTGTTTTGTTTTGTTTTGTTTTCTTCTGGGATTTACTCTTCAGGCTCAATACTGCTCCCTACATGGAAAAGAACCTAGTCTTTAATTTGGAAATAATCTTTAAATAAGCAGGTGTTTAGTGAAGGTCTATCATGAGTAGGAACCCAGCTCATCCAGGAATCAAAGCCAAGCCAATGTAAATCACATATTAAACAGTGTGAAATCAATGGCATGGTGTTGGGAAACACACATTCTGTGAAAAGACATGCCTAATGCCATACCATAATTAAGGGAAAAATTTCACCTTATTATAAACTATTATTTCATTATTGCAGGTTTTAATGAAACCTTCACTGCACTCCTTTCTGTCAGGAAATATTTAACTCTATAACCAGGGAGGCATAGGTTGTAAGGATGAAAAGGAAATCAACAATTTGCATAGATTTCTATGTTTATATTTGAAGCTTAAATGAAATATGAATTATTTTGTGATCAGATAAAAAGAAATTCATAGATCAATTTTAGAGATTTTAGGAAAATATGATGGCTAATATTTCTGGTATCTTCAGAATCAAGAGGCTCTTAGGGTTATTTGACACTGTAAAATGCTTTTTAGATGTACTTGCAAGTTGAAAATGTTCCAATAAAAAATAAAATGCCTAGTTACCTTCTTTTAAATGCCAGTAAAATAAGCAAAAAGCATTATTAGATTATGCATTACAGGTATAAAATTATACTTGTGATATAATCTCTCTCTTCCACTCTGCCTCTCTCTCTTTCTCTGCAACTCTTTTTCTGTTACACACACACACACACACACACACATATACTCACAGATTTCAGCACCACAGGTGTAGTTATAGATTTGAACTCATAATATACAAATAAACCCAATTGATCGAATACCATGTTACTGTGTTTCCTTGGTTTTATAGCAGGATATAAGTCAGACATATTAGATACAGCTTCATGATTCATTATCTATAGGCAACTATTCAGGCTACTTGAGTAGTATGCTTCTTTTGTTCTCTCACCAAGAAAGACAGGTCAAGACTTGTGCAGGTCACTTGAAATAGGAGCCACAACCTCTGTGTTTCATCAGTCTTTTTTTTATCATTTTAGTCACAGAGTTCCAAACCCTATATTCCAACTTGGTGCTCCCAAAGTCAAGGTGCAGTACCATACCACAAAGGCAGATTCAACATTTCCCATTCCACTTGACTTTAGTGTTCCCAAGGAAACAATGCCATGATAACCTAAGGTTGGTTCTAAGCTGGCTTGCTTCGACGCAAGGTAGATGTTAACAATTTGTCCATGTATTCACCTGCATTTTATACAGCACATGAGGTGTTTCTATATTATACTTTAGTGACCTTATTATTTAAACATAACAAGATCTTGTGTAAAATTCCTTCCCCCTGTAAAATAATTTTTGATTTTATCCATGAATGCTTTTGTGTGTCCAATTAAAGAATATATTATTTATAAATATATTCTTCAAAAAGTATCTAAGCATTAGTTCCCAAATACATGACATTTTTTAGCATGTTAGTTTACTTTTATGTGCATGTTAGTATACCTGAACATTAGTTTATTAGAAACCACTGTCTAGATGTGTTTATCCAGTTGACCTTTAAACTTTCTCTGCTATTATTCACAATATATTATTACATAGTATGTGTAACATCTTCACTATATATATATATATATATATATATATATATATCATATATATTTGAGACAGATTTACACTATACAGTTCAAGATGGTTTTGAGATCATGGTGATCCTCTTGCCTTAGCCTCCTTAGTGATAGATTACAGGCTATTTATTTTACAATATGTCATTTTATTCATATTCTCAGAACAGTATTGTTAACAACATTAAAAGTTGTTGATTCACATCTACATTTTTTATTTCTGGATAATTGTTTTAATTCTTGATATTCTAAGGATAAGTGCTTTACTTTTGCTCAACCTGGCTCTATCACTACACTCATGCTTGAGCGAAAGTTGCTGATATTTAATGGCTCATTATTTTCACTATCATGCAGAATATTATGCTAATCTATTGTTATGTGTTTCCTTATGTAGTCCTTACACTATGGCAACATTATCTATAGAAGAGGCATGGAACATTAAAGTAAACTTGACTTAAATGTTAGGCAAGAACTAGATCCAGTATTTAAAGCCTAATTGTAGACTTTACAATGTTTAATACTACATCATACTTCCTAAACTATTTAAAGTTTCTGTGTTCCAATGTTATCAACCATATATAAGATTGGTATAATTGTGCTACATATATCAGAGACTCAATGGGTAGAAAAAGAAGGCCCTAAATCTAAAAACTCAAGCATGATGTTTGCTACATACTAAGTCCTTAGTGTAATACAATGATTCTTTCTAATTTCAACCTAGTATTTTTCCACTTTTTTATTTAAAGAGAAAAAAAGGAAAAAAGGCAGAAATATTACAGAATTTCAGGAAAAGAAGATAAACAGTAAGAAATCACTAGTTGATAAGTTACTTATTGTTCTTTTACAAATACTTATTCAAGTTACAAAATTAAAGCACAAAAAGTGGACACTAAATCAGTGAGAGTGAGAAGAGATCTGATCAACAATCCAACAAGAACCTAGAAATATGGTCATCAATCCCACACACCTAAACATACATGCAGCTATATCTTTTAAAGTGCTTCCTATTTCCACTTTTTTTACAATAGCAATTATACATTTTTAAAATTTTATTTAAAGAGAAGAAAAAAGCAAAACAGAAAAAATGGTAGCAACAATACAGAATTGTAAAAGAAAGAAAGAAAAGAAAATAAGGAAAATGAGAAAAAGCCCCACAAAAGAAATCAGTAATTTGTAAATTACATACTGTCATCCTGGATGTAGTTGTTCAAGTTACAAAGTTAAAGGGTACATAGTAAACATTCAAACAGTCACATTACAAAGAGTTCTGCTCAAAGATCCAACAAAGATTCAGCAATATGGTCATCTATTTTACACACTCAAACATACATGCAGTTATTTCACTTAGAGCACTTTCTTTTCCTTTCTTTCTTACAATAGCAATTACATATTTTGGTTTTATTACACTTGTAGTTCTTATTTATTTTTTACACTAGAGACATAATATGATATTTATAAATATGATTCTTATTTATTTCACTGATGAGGATAGTCTCAAGTTGTCTCCATTTACCTATGGAGAGGTAAAGATCATACTCTTTTATAGCTGAGTAATATTCCATTGTATAAAAATGCCACAACTTTTTCATTCCACTCTTTTTCATTCAAGTTGATGGGCATCTTGGTTGTTTCCAGGATTTAGCTATCTCAATTTGTGCAGTTATGAACATGGGTGCACATATATCACTGTGATATGAACTTTTCAGTTCTTTGGAGAAAATACCTAGGAGGGGAATAGCTGGATTGAATGGGGCTTCCAATCCTAGTCTTCTGAGAATTCTCCATATGGATTTCCATACTGGTTGCACCAGTCTACATTCCGATCAACAGTGGAACAGTGTTCCTTTTTCCCCACAGCCTCACCAACTGTTGTTATCAGTTGATTTCTTGATGGTAGCTATTCTTTCCAGAGTAAGGTGGAATCTCAATGCTGTTTTAATTTGCATTTCTCAAATGACGAGTGATGGTGTGCATTACTTCATGTATTTATTTGCCATTTGTATATCTTTCTCTGAGAACTGTGTGTTCATCTCAGATGCCCATTTTTGGAGAGGGTCTTTGAATTTGGGTGAATTGATGTTTTTCAGTTCCTTATATGTTCTGGACACAAGTCTTTTGTCTGAGGGGTTGCTGGCTAAAATTCTTTCCCACTCTGTGGGCTTTCTTTTCACTCTGTTCTTCGTTTCCTTTGAAGTGCAGAAACTTCATCCTAATATTTTGCTTCTGGTTTACTTGGCTGAAATAAAGATCACAAGCTATAGTTCCCCTAAATGCTAACTTTACCAAGTTTTCTTTTTATTTGTATATAAAAGGTTTACTTATACAATTTTTGTTAATACAAAAAAAACCTAGAAACAAATGTAGAAAAGAAATTATTGCTGTACCTACAAAAATTGTAGTTTTGTTTGGTTTTAAGTTTATCACACTCTTTAAGTATAAGTCACATTTTTTTCAGAATAAGAAGCCTATGTTGCATAATTAGCAATGATGATAAATAATTTATTTTTCTTGTAACTGAAAAAGCAGTATGACTGGAATAGAATACATATAATATGTTTTTGTTTACTGAATAGACACAAGTAAAAGGTATACATTTACACTCACAAGTTGGCCTTGGTTTTGTGTTGGGGCTGGGGTTGCTTGCATTTGTGTAACTGTGTGTTTTCAATTTCCCAAAAGGCATTACTGGCTTTAAGGTATAGAGTTTTTTGAGAAATATTGTAATTGCCAATATTTTAATTAAATCTTAACATATATTAAATGTAAAAATGAATATCATAATAGTATATATATGAGCCTGAAATAAACATGTGCAAATATTCTTGTTGCTTCACAGCTGTATCACTGAGATTAAAGAATTAGTTTTTTGTAGTTTTTTTATTTAAAGAGAAAAAAACAGAAAAAAGGTAGAAATATTACATAATTTCAAGAAAAGAAGATAAACAGTAAGAAATCACTATTTGATAAATTACATATTGTTCTTTTACAAATACTTATTCAAGTTACAAAATTGAAACACACCAAGTGGACACTCAAGCAGTGAGAGTGCAAACAGATCTGTTCAATAATCCAACAAGAAGCTAGAAATATGGATATCAATCCCACACACCTAAACATACATGCAGCTATATCTTTTATAGCACTTTCTAATTCCACTTTTTTACAATAGCAATTATACATGTTTAAAATTTTATTTAAAGAGAAGGGAAAAAAAGCAAAATAGAAAAAAAGGGTAGCAGCAATACAGAATTCTAAAAGAAAGAAAGAAAAAGGAAAATGAGAAAAAGCCCCACTAAGAAATGAGTAATTTATAAATTACATACTGTCATCCTGGATGTAGTTCTTCAAATTACAAAGTTAAATTGTACATAGTAAACATTCAGTCAGAATACAAACAGTTCTACTCATAGATCCAACAAAGATTCAGCAATATGGTCATCTATTTTACACACTCAAACTTACGTACAGTTGTGTCCATTAGAGCCCTTTTATTCCCGCTCTTTTTTACAATAGAAATTACACATTTTGGGTTTTATTACTCTCATAGTTCTTAACACTTTTTACACTAGTGACACAATGTGATTTTTATAAATATGATTCTTATTTATTTCACTAATGAGGATAGTCTCAAGTTGTCTCCATTTACCTATGAAGGCCTCAAGATCATCCTCTTTTATAGCTGAGCAATATTCCATTGTATAAAAATGCCACATCATTTTCATCCACTCTGCAGTTGATGGGCATCTTGATTGCTTCCAGGAATTATCTATCTCAAATTGTGCAGCTATGAACATGGGTGCACATATATCACTGTGATATGAACTTTACAGTTCTTCAGGGAAAATACCC
>PVLA01011466.1:0-52835 GCA_004027455.1 Hydrochoerus hydrochaeris | reverse complement strand
TGGAAATGTCCTACCTTAATTCCTCAGGTTTTTGTCAAATGGAAAGATTTAACTACTGGATTATGGAAAGGCCCAGATATCTTACTAGCCTCTGGGCGAGGCTATTCTTGTGTATTTCCACAGGATGAAAAATCCCCCATTTGGATACCCGATCGCCTCGTCAAAACTACAGCTGCCTCAAAGGAGAAGGAGACCTCGTCCTCCCCTACCCCCACAGCTATTCGGCTTAAAATTAAAAATTAAAGAAGGGGGAGATGCGGTGCCCTTTTCCGTCCATGCCGAGTCCTAGTCCATCCACACCTTGTGACAATCGCTTCCCCAGGAAAAGGACACCGCATGTGGGAATTGGGCATGGGAATCTTGGAATGTTTTGTACAGATAATTGTAATTTGTGTAGTTCACATGTGTATGTTTTTATATAATGCTCAATATGGAGTTGAGGGTGGAGACTCCAGGGGGGTTGCTGGAGGCCCTCTAGATAACCCCTTTGTGAGGACTGGTTGTGGGGTTTTGCCTTCTGTGAGTAGTGTGTGAGAGTTTATGCGGGAGCTTTGGGTGGGAGATCTCATGGAGGAGGATTTGCGGGGTTCCTGTGAGACAACTGCCCTGAGACACTGGACAGGCAGCCAAAGACGGGCAACTAGGACACATAGGTTACCCACCGGCCGCCTAAGACAGGCACAGGACCAATTGCTGTCCTGCAGACCCATGATGGGTAAGGCCTGGTTGGGTTCTTATGAAGAGTCCTTGACCTAAGACAGGCGCTGTCCTCACAGGAACTGCCATACTCCCATAAGTGATAAGGGAAACAATGTAGGGAGTGGCATAATAGCCTCACATATCTCTTCCTCCTGCAGGCATCCAGGTGCATCAGCTTACATTTCCCAAGCTAACTAAGTAACAAGATTGAGATGTTACAAAGGTGAAAAGAGTTAATTAACACCTACTGAGCCTGGGGCACGTCCTGCTTGGGGTTGAGGTTAATTAAAACCTATTGTTTAGGATTGTCCCTGCCTGGCCCTAAGCCTGGGGTGGTTCCTGCTTGGGGCTGGGGGTTGCTGCCAAGGTTAGCATATATATAGTCCAGCTTCTAAAAAATAAAGCGGATTCAGATTCACTCACAGACTGGTGTGCAGTGTCTTCTGTGTCTCACTCGCCGACTCCCTGTCCACCTTTGGGAAACCCTAGCCCTGCTGCAGCTGGACTCCGGCAAATAAGGAAGAAACTTCAAAAGAAAAGAAAAACTGGATGGGCAAAAAGGGAAAGGAAGGAAAGAAAAAGGAAAAAATATATATAAATGCAAAAAGTTAAAGTAGTTATGCAGGTGGTTTCTCTGGTTCAGTGAGGGCAAAGTTTCATGCCAGTAATTTTCTGGCCAATATTTCATGCCTGTATCTTGTACTCTGAACAAATAATGTAAATATAACAATGTGCAATGTGTTGATTGTTGTTACACTCCTACTAACCTGCTTTTAAACTGTTTTACTGTTATTTCTTACTTTTTTTCTGTTTAAAATGAAAAAAGAGCAAAGAATTCATTACAGTGAAGACAAATTGGCATTGTTCCTCCTCAGTCTTTTTCCCTCACTTGGAACACACTCATCCCATCCTTCTTGTCACTTTCTGAAGCAGTTCTGGAAGTCCTCTTTCCTGAGTGTCATTACAGGTTGCACTAAAAATTATGGCAATTCCTGCTGCTGCTGTGTGGCAGCCAACGTAAAACAAAAACAAGCAGGCTCATAAAAATATTAAGGTGTGTCCTCATCCACCCAATTCAACAGGCCTGGCACCATGCAACTTCTGGCTCTTCCCAAAATCAAAGTGACTGTGAAGGGGAAATGTTTTAAATCTAATTAAGTGTAGTCCCATTTACACTGGTGCACTGACACACCCCTTTGCCCTCTTGGACTTTCGGCTCCTCGGCTCTTCCTCAAAGCTCCGTGTCAGGACAGAAACTATTTCCTCTTCAACAGAAAGGAGGAGACTGCCCCTAACTGGATGGACTGAGCGGCTTCCCCAGCTGGAAAAGCAGCTCTCACGCTTTAAAAACTACCTATGAACCGTGATACCTAGTTTCTTCAGGGCCACGAACTGTTTGCACTTGCCTGCTCCTCCACTGTGAGACAAGGAAGCTATGCCTTCACTACTAAAAAATGTTCCAATTGAAAATTAACTGTTAATTAATTCAGGACATTGAGGCAGCCACAACACAACTAAAAACATTCAAGAAAGAGGACTTCCGATGTACCTGTAGAGGCTTATACATGCCTAGAACTTGTCCTAAAGCTTTTGTAAGAATTGATTGTATTGCCTGTGATGGTATGAACAGCTACTTTGAAGAAAATGAGATATTATGGTAGCCATTGCTGATTTCCTATCATCTTGCTGTGAAGTCTAGTAATGCTTTTATTCTTTGTTTTGATTGGTTTTAGTCTGTTTTCCATGATTTAATTTCAATATATGTGAAGGTATGGACAGCTATCTTGAAGAGAACAAGAGACAGTATGGTAGCCATTGTTGATTTTCCTATGTCTGGTTTTGAAGGCCTATAATGCTTTCACTCTTTTGTTCTGAATGGCTTTATACTATTTTTGTCTTGTTTGAATTCATTGTGTGTGAAGATATGGACAACTATTTTGAAGAAAACAAGAGACAGTATGGTCACCACTGTTGATTTCCTGTTGTCCTATTTTGAAATCCTGTGCTGATTGCATTGTTTTGTTCTTATCTGCTTTGTTTTGTTTTAGTCTCTTTAAAAAGAAATTTTTTAAAAGAGGACTTCCATACCTGCTTCAGAAGCTGGCTAGAATGATGGGATAATTGTGTTAAAACAACTGTATTTTGAGGGCAATTAATGGTACTGTGTCTTTCATTGTAATAATTTTTTTTTATTTTAACGAATAAAAAAGCAGGTTGGAACTCAGGGGACCAACCAAAAAAGCTATGAAGCATCCTTCCTGGTAAGCAGTGGTGTGAAGGAGCCTCAGGCAGGCCAGGGAGAGAACAAGTCAGAGTTTCCCGCGCGTGGGCTGAGAATCAAATGTCTCTCACCCCTCTCCCATTAGCTACTGGATGGTTTCCAAGGACAGCCAGAGTTGAAAACAACTCTGACCTGGAATCAGAGGTCTGAGCATCTCTTGGGAGGATGACCATATGCAATATAGCAAATATGGGGGATTTCCTTCTATCTAGTCTTTGAAGGCCAATATTGTTTTCACTGTTTTGCTTTGTTCTGATTAATTGTTTTGCTCTATTCGGTATGGCTTTGATTGGTTTTATAGTATTCTATTTTGGGTTTGATTTTGTTATACCTGATTGAATGGACAACTATTGTGAAGATAACAAGATATACTGCGGTACCTATTATTGTTATCCTGGTATCCTGCTCTGAGTTTCTGTACCAATTTCACTGCATTGTCTTGATTGGCTTTGTTCTGTCTTGTTTTGCTATATTTTACTATCTTTAAAATAAAAAATTTTTTTAAAGAATAAAAAAAAATACAGAGTTTTAACACAAGATGATAGGAAACTAATGATGGCTATTATAATGTATATTGTTGACTTCAAAATAGTTGCTCAATTACCACATACAGGCATGCAAAATTTATCAAACAATATAAGCATAACATGTTCCTGTCAGCAAACTAATAGATTGAGTAGAACAATTATCTGAGCTATCTCATGTATATTTATATTTTTCCCTTCCTTCTCTCCTTTCCCCATCCCGGTTGTTCTTTCCTTTTGAGCGGTTTCTTTCCCTTTCACAATTTCTATTGTGCCTTTCAGATCTTATTTAATCTTTCAGTTTCTTACACTAGGGAGACAATATGATGTTTACACATGCAAGTCTGATTTATTTCATTTATGAGTGTGATCTCTAGTTGCATCCATTTACTTGTAATAAATTTTTAAAATTTAAGCACTGTTTGTACTTTTTCTTTTTCTAATCACACTGTGTCTGTCCAAAGGCAACAACAGCAAAGGATGGACAGTTCGAGAAGACTGGAGTTCTTCAAAGTGAGAGCGCTGCCTCCTTTCCCTTCTTATTCCACCCAGGCTACAAGCCTATTGGTTGGTGCGACCCACATCAAGGGTGGGTTTTCCCGCTCAGTTTGTGGTCAGTCATTCACAGACACACCCAGAACTGTGCTTCACTAGTCTGCTCCGTATTTCTTAATTCTTTCAAGCTAACATGTTGTGATTAATCTTCCAACTTCTGAAGTGGATTCAGGAATACCTGAGGCACCCTGCCACACACTAAGTAACTGCAACTTCTCTGGGCTGCCAACACAACTCTTATTTCCTCAAGATATTTTAAAACTGTGGGAGCAGCACTGCATCTAAACAGCAGATGGAACTAAGCAATCTGCCAAACACTGCTTCTGTTTGCCTTTAGGGAAAAAGAATAGGAAGCCCATTAACTTCATAATTTTTTTTTCTAATTCCTTTTATAATTTGCATTGCCTCAGAGCTCCTAAGTATTCCCAACATATTTTAAATAATGATAACTTTCTTTTATCTCCTTCCATGCTATATTCCATCTCTGGTTTTGTTTTGTTTTGTTTTGTTTTGTTTTGTTTTGTTTTCTGTCCCTGGGTGGTATGAGCCCAGCTTGATTGAACTTCTCATGAGTTTTTTTTTTTAATTGAAGACATCATCAACCTACAGACCACATGAATATCAGAAGGAGAATTTAATATTTTATGCAGCGTGTCTTGTACATTTGAATTGTGCACAACCATGCTCCCTGGATGTACCTGGTGGACATTATATTGTATCTTTTGTGAAATGAAAGCAATCTGTCAGCAAGGAATGTTATCAGTTTGACTATGTAGCTCCCACAAACACTTCAGTGAAATTTGTTATTTATTTAGTGATGTGGACAATCCCAAAGAGATCTTCCTTTTTATGATGTTATTCTATAATAGGTAATCTAGTATAAATTTCTGTGGTCCTCTTGCTTTTCCAATCATATAAATAATTTCCTGTTGTTTCTTATAAATTATTTTGTCTCCTCCAAACCTTTGATGGTTTGCAAATTTGAAAATATCTGTTGCTATCTCTAGCTATTTACTATGCACTTAATGTTGGGTAGTTTAATAACTACTCTTATTTACACTTTTAAGTACACTGAAGCTTTCTTTGCCCTATGCCAAAAGATTGCCTTGGAAATATAGTTTAAAGTGTGTACTTAAGTATAGTAACAGGTCAGGCTGCTTTGTAAGGGACCTATATCATGAATGATTTAATTGAGATAAACACTGATAAATTTCATGCTGACGCAGTGGCCCATATGCAAAAAGGCTCTAGTAATTGAGTTCACTTCTGTCCTATTTTCTGCCATGATTTAAAACTGAAGCTGTAGATCTCCGTTTTGTGTTCAGGAACCATACACGTTCTTTGTCACCAAGGAGACAAGCGAAGCTGTGTAGCTGGCTGTCAGGAATCCAGAGGAGCTGCAGATATGGTCCCAGTTTCCGATCTCATCTCATGGCGTTTCACGGAACTAAATGAACCATTGATACACACATCAGCTTGGATGGCTCTCAAGAGAAGAATGTCTGTGTACCTCATACAAGGAGGGGAACAGTCTCAAAAGGCCACACATATACTGCATGGCTACAGCTCTATTTCTGGGAGGTAGAACACACTTTGAAGAGAATTGATATGTTTACAAACATTGATAGTCCACATTACTCATTTTTACTAGCAGATAGACTAGTCGATTCTCTGAGAAACTAAAATGTGGAGTATGTATGGCCACATTCTGCAAGAAACAAGGGAAGGTGGCAACTTTTCCTCAAGTATCTGAAGGTCAGGTATGTTAAAGCCAGTGGAGGGGCTGCGGTCACCAGTCATCACACACAGAAGTGATTTGTATTATCCCTTCTGTCTGTCTGTCCTTTCACCAGTGTCAAGAAAGCAATGATGTGACTGAAAGATGAAGAAGAGCGAATACTCTACCCCCACCTTCCTGCTTTCCAGGCCACCAAAGTCCCAAGACTGGCCCGAAGTGGACTGGACAAGAGAGTTTTCCATTGAGTAAGACACTGACATTTCACATTGGAAAGCACTGAGAGTCAATCGTCAAATAATCTCTTTCAATAATGGGAATGAGAGGACATATCAGGAAAGATATCCTTGAGAGGCTTCCACCTCCAGTGAGAAAGAAGGGTTCCGCAGAGTCCCACAATAACCATTGTTAGAGAAAAATAAAGGGAGTCCCGTGCTTCTTTCTCAGCAAAGCCAGACCCTTCCCTCCAGCCCAGGGTCCTTCCTTAGCCCCTGCCGCCAGGGCACAGGTATTGCCATTGCTCCTGCTTTCACAGGAAACCAAGAGGAACGGGGAGACCACAGGGAGCTGTTTCCTACCCAGTGAGAACGCAATCTTCCTAATGGCCAAGGCTGTCAAAGAGAGCCTCTCACTGACCCTTGAAACTGGGAATGTTGGAATAGCAGGACACTAAGCCATGACTGGATGATTCAATGTGACCGACAGTTCACAGCCATGGTTCTTTTGGGTAGAAGATCCGGATGGGAACCGTTTCCCAGCACCAACTTCATGAATTCTTCATTCCTCCTCTCTAGTCTTGCCAACAATAGCAAACTGTGATGTGACTGGATCCAGAAAATCATCCACAACTTGACTTTTAATTGCTCTGCCATTTTTTTTGGTTGCAAAATACTTGGATTCAAGCTTTCTCTTTCTTTCAATTACAGCTCCCCTCTTCCAAATCTTCACGATTGAGCAGAGGAAACAGGTTTGGACAAAGCCACAAAGTGTGTATTCTTTCTGCTCAGGGACTGAGCAAAAAATTGTGTATCTAGAGGAAGAAATTGGCTCACATGTTTATCTCTGGTTAGTTAGTTAGTTTGTTAGTTAGTTAGTTTGTTTGGAGGCCAGGTCTCACTGTGTTACCGAGAATGGGCTCAAGTAATTCTCCTGCCTCAGCCTCCCAAGCACCTGGGACTACAGTGCTGACCATTGTCTCCAGCTTTATATTTTTCTTGAATACTGAGTAACTGAAAAGTTTCTCTTTTCCTTCTTATCCTTTTTTAAAATGTGGCAAAGTAAGGGTACATTAGTTTTGCATCTTTGTTACATAGATAATTCAGAATTGGAAATGAGGCTGTTTTCCTGTCTTCTAGCTACATCAGCCAGTACTAAGTACTTGCCGATGAGGTCCTGCAGGGAGGTCCTGCATTCAGGACTCCTCCAAGACCCAGGCTCTTCTCTTCTTGCGCTATTTTTGGCTTGTTTCTGTGTAGAAATTCTGTCCCGACAGAAACGTCAGATCTATAGCTTTGGGGAGTTTAAAAACTTTTATCCACTATATTGATATGCAAAAACTTTCCTCCACATACTAATGTATACAACTTGATGAGTTTGGTCATAAGCAAACGCCCATGAAACTATCACCCTCAAAGATGTCCTCATGACCTCCTCCTTCTTTTTTTTCTTTGTGGTAGGAACATTAACTTGAAGTCTACTTTCTAAACAAATGCTTAATTGCATAGGACAATATGGATAACTACCATGATTGTTGTGCTTCAGCTTTTAAAGGTCTCTCAGGGGTCCATGTGGCAAAGGCTTGGGCTCCAGCCTGTGGTGTTGTTAAGGGCAGTAGGACCTTTAAGAGGTGCAGCCTAGTGGGAGGAAGTGAGGTCACTAGAGGCATGGCCTTGGGCCCTTTCCTGTTTCTTTTTACTTCCTGCTACCATGAGGTAAACAAACTCTACCCTGGGCTTCTGCTATGATGTCATGCCTCTCCACAGGCCCAAAAGCAATGTAGTCAAGAACTATGGACTTAAACCTCCGAAGTCACAAACTAATACTAACATTTCTTCCTTGTAAGTTTCTTATCTCACAGCAACAGAAAGCTGACATATCTATGTATGCTTGTCTGTCTGTCTATACTTATGGTTGTCACTATGGTATGCAGCAGGTATCTGGAACATATGTATCTTACATTGCTGGAACCCAGTATCTTGTAACCATTATCTTGTCTGTAATATCACTTATATAACTTTAGTTGAGCATGTTCCCCTTTGTCTGCATTTAGCCAGTCTATCCTAGCTTCAGTGGAAATTTCAGACAACTTCTCCTTAGTGATATAGTTCAGTGAGACAGTGCTTGCCTAGCATGTGCAAGGGAGGCCCCAAGTTTGATCATCAGCTCTGCAAACAATAAACAATAATAAATAAACAAACTGGTTGTAATAGCGCACGTCTATAAGCTCAGCGATTGGGTGAGGCAAGTAGGTCACAGTTGTAAAGCCAGCCTGAGCTGTATACCAAGACTCTTTCTCAAAAATAAATCCCAGCAATTTAAGCCCTCCCTTCATGACATGATCATTCGCTTTCATCCCGCGCACCCACCTTTTCACTGGAAGCTTGCATTGCCACTACATTTATATCACCATCCCTCACTTAGCACCACTGACATTTGGAGCCGTATTATACTTTGCGGTTGGGGTTTGTCCTGCTCAGTATAAGAAGGTTAGCACGGCGGTCTGAGTATCTTTTTGGAGGATGAATGTATACAGCGTGGCAAGTAAGGGGGATTTCCTTCCACCATCTCTTTGAAGGCAAATATTTTTATCACTGTTTTGCTCAGTTTTGATTAATGGTACTGCTTTTTTCAATATTCTGTTTTTATAAGTTCGATATTCCCTTCCATTTCCCTCTACCTGATTGAAAGAACAGCTAATGTGAACAGAATGGGATGTACTATGGAGCCCATTGCTCGTGTCCTGGTGACCTGCTATGAGGTTCTGTGGTAGTTTCACTGCACTTCAATCGCATGGGTTTGTTCTGTCTTGTTCTGCTGTATTTTGCTACCTTCAAAAAAAAAAGTAGATAAGAAAGTAACAAAATACCTCCAAAAATCTCCCAATTCCACCAAAGCTGATCCATGGAGCATGGATGAGGAGAAACTCAAAAACAAGGCAACAGAATTATATAAGGTGATTAAGAAGTAAATAACAACAAAACAAGTCAGTAAAGTACTGAGCAACCTGAAACAGGATATAAGTAAACAGATAATGGACTTAAAAAGTAAAAAGAAGAAAAGAAAGTGCTCCAGAGGATAGGGCTGCATGTATGTTTGAGTGTGTAGGATTGATAACCATGTTGCTAAGTTGTTACTGGATCATTGAACTTCTTTGCAGTCTCACTGTCTGAATGTCCACTTCGTATGCTTTAATTTTGTAACTTTAACAACTAGGTCTAAGAAGACAATATGTAATTTATCAACTAGTGATTTCTTACTGCTTATTTTTTTTCTGAAATTCTGTATTGTTTCTACCCCTTTTTCTATTTTGCTTTTTTTCTCTTTAAATAAAATAATAATAATAATAAAAAAAGAAGGTTAGCAGCCTCCCTGGGCTCTTCCTTCTAGGTGCCAGGAACACCAAGCTAAATATGGTACATAAAAATGTCCTCTAATTTCACCAAATGCATCTTGCCTCACCCATAGTCACTGAAATCACTCACTACACAGCAACAGAAAGGGACTCCCCACATCCCTCCAGTGTAAGTTTTAGGGAAAGATACAAGTGGATCAGCATGAAGTTGATCCCAGGATGTGACTGAGAAACACAGCACTGTCCGGAGAATGTTGACTTCCTGAAGAATCACCATCCGCTGAGCACAGCTCTGGACAGGAAGGAACTGGCATTTGGCGGTGATGGTAGAAGAGAATTCACCAGAGCTGAAGGGAGGAGACAGGATTTGTACACCAGATGCCAGGGGAGGATGCTGCTAAGACATAATGGACCCCTCGTGTGCATGGCATCTGAGTGCAAGACAGAACTTCCCTGATGGGAGCCAAGTGAGTTGGAAAGGTAAGGCCTGAAGACCGAGGGTCTCTCAGGCTGGATCCACAGTTGTGAGGTCAGAGAAGCTCAGAATGTGACAGTAACTCAGAAAAAAAAATCAGGTCTGACACAGGTTCTAAGGCAAAGCTTGCTTTCCCCAGAGGCTTTTTTACTGTGGCTGTGATGTGTAGCCCAAAGGTGAGTGGATTGTAAGGGGAAGATGCTTCACAGGTGCCCCTTCATTACCCACATGACTAGCTTTCTTCCGGTGCCTCCATATGACCGGCCACCTGCCCTCAGGGGACGTGCACTCAGACAAAGCTCCGAGTTCCCACCTCCTAATGAGCACATCTGCAACGTTTCCTGTGCCTGTGGAACTTCCGGCACTTGTCATGTTGCTGCAGGAGGACATGGGTAGCTTCCATCTGGGAAATTAGATTGGAAAAGGCAGGCTTCAGACTAAGAGCTGCCTGAAAAGCAGATGGCCTGGGGAATTATTTTCATTTCTGTGTCTGTTCTTTTGGGACTGATAATTCAAGATCCTTGTTTTTACTATTTATTTTGCTATTTTTAAAATGTTTTTCTCTCTCTCCCTCTCTCTCTCTCTCTCTCTGAGTCTCTATTAGTCTCTCTCTGTCTCTCTCTGTCTCTGTCTCTGTGTCTCTGTTTCTGTCTCTCTCTTTGTCTCTCTGTCTGCTCTATGTCTCTCTATCTCTCTTTTTGTCTCTCTGTGTCTCTCTGTCTCTGTGCCTCTCTGTCTCTCTTTGTGTCTCTCTCTCTCTCTCTCTCTCTCTCTGTCTCTCTCTCTCTCTCTCTAGCTGAGGACCCAGATCCAGCACCAGAATCATTTTTGTTTTGCATACTTTCAGGTGAGGTAACGTAACCTCCATTCCAGCCTCTGAGCTGGAAATCAAACGTGTTTGCATGGAGGACAGAAGCGCCTGCTCCAGAGGCCAGCCTTCTTGGCCAAGGTCCCCAGGGCCCTCCATTCTCCTCTCCGAGCTGCTGGCACAGATACAGATAAGCAGGCCAGAAAAGCAATAAAAAAATATGAGATAGAGATATTAAGGATGCGAGGGAGTTGTTTACCAAAAACACTGTCTCCAGCTTGTCTGCTCAACGAGCCTGGCGCTACATTTTAGATGCAGCCAGTACTGACAGGAGAAAAATTTTAAATGTCAAGTAAATGCAAAAGAAGACCAAAAAAAATGGTTTTAAACAAAGTCTCAAGACAGCCATTGGAAAAGCATCAGGGTAAAAATGACAATTTCCTGGAAATCAGGCCCTTCAAATTTGGTCATTCTAACCTCACCCAAAGCTTAATTTCTTTCCCGCTGACTGAATTTCCAGGCTCTCTCCCAATCCATTTCCAGCTGGGCAAGAATGCAAGCTTTGGAGCCATAAAGCCCTGGGTTCGATTTCCATCTGCGTCAATTATTTAGCTACATGACCTGGAGCAAATCTCACTCTTTGCTGAGTCCCTGCTTCCCTGTCAGACGAAAGTCGTAAAACCTGAGTCCTGGGAGATTAAACAAGGCATTCAAACACATGCATGGCATGCAGGAAGGCTCAAATATATTAATTAACGCCCTGGTCTCCCTTTCCACCTTTGATACTCCTGTTGCTATAATGGGACTTAAATTCCAAAGAAGCAAGCATGCTCTTTAGAAAAGCCATGGAGAGCTATAGCAGGTATCAACTAGTTTTTCCCACAAAGGACCAGACAATAAACTTTGTGGCTCTGTGGCCCGTATGACCTCTGTTGTAACTATTCAGCTCTGCTGCAATGGCATAGCAGACGGCATCAGTATTTTGAAATGAATGGGTGTGACTGCTCCAGCAAGAGTTTATTCACAAAAACAAGCTGCAGGGCCACAGTTTTCCTTCCCCTCACCTCTAGTCTACTGCTGAGAGTAGGCGGTTGGTTTCTGATGTTATAGTACGTAATTTCTCTAGTGGCAGAGACTATGAGAGGAAAGAACATTGAACCTGGAAAGACTTAATTTCGGTCTTGGCTTTGCTGAATAAATCCTGCCCACTCGGTCTTGGACACGTCGTGTAATAGCCTCAAGCCTTGTGGAGGGTTGCAGAAAATGAAGGAATGTGACTTGCTGTCGTGTGCCAGCTTGACTGAGCCACACAGAGCCCGGCTATCAGTGCATATTGCAAACGCGTGTGTGTGAAAGTGTTTCTGGATGAAGTTAGCATTTAAACCAGCAGACTGAGTAAAGCAGGTTGCCCTCCCCAATGCGGTGAGCCTCCACCGAGCACCTGAAACCCAAACAGAACAAGAGAGAGTGAGAGGAAAGTGTTCCTGCCTGACAGGAAGTCACTGAGATGTTCTCCTTTTCTCACTTGAACTGAAACATGAGATACTTTTCTAGAATGAGGCCTCTGGCCTTCAGCTGGGAACCAAAGCCTCGGTTCTTCTAGGTCTCACATTTGCTCATTGCTCATCTAGAAACTTTTCAGTCTCCATGACGCTGGGAGCCAATCCCTTATAAGGGTTAGGGAGATAGATTGATTGACCGCATTTACAAACAGATCTATTTTATGTAGATTATTCTATCTCTACTTACAAATGTATGCAGTGTGATCAAAATACATAGTGAATGCTTAGATTTTAAAACCTTTATTACAAGGTAAGACAGATTGCCACTAGTCCCCTTCAAAATCCTCCCCTTCACTCCAAGTGCTCCTCACTCTTGCCACTTGCTGAAGTACTTCTAGAAATCCTATTCTGTCATTGTCTTTATGAGACGTGATCAAAAACAGCAAATGCTGCTGCCAAGTGCCATCTAGTGCAAAGGCGGGTTTGTAAGAACACAAACATCCTCATCCACCTGTTCACCAGCTCTGGTACCGTGTGACTTCTGGCTCTTCCTCAGACTCAGAATGACCATGGAAGGTCCACATTTTGAATTCAGAAAGCCACCAGAGCACAAGTAAAGAGTGCTAATAAAGGGTGCAGTGAAAGACAATAAAAGACTTCAGAAAGGGGAAGAATGACAAGATAAGTGTGTCCAAATAAGGAAGACTATTGTGAAAAGGAATAATGACAATGTGTCACGTACTGTCATTGAAAAAGTTCTTAGCATTCACTGTTTTTTTTTTTTAATCGCACCATATCTACATGACCTACAGTCCTATTTCTTTGGAAAACTAAGACAGAAACCACGGTGCCACTTTTTAGTTAAAAGACCAGAGGCTGGAGGCATACAGTGACAAGCAAGGTGATTATCCTCAGTGATCCATAGAGGTGACAGCAATACCTCGGATAACTGGGACAAGGATTAAAGGAGCTTCATGGTTGGCACCCAAAGATGGGCCTGGGCCATCCTCAGGACTCAGTGTTAACCATTAATCATCAGTCAACCTTAACCATGATTAATTGTAATCATACATAAACAAAGTGTTGAAATGCGCTTTGCAAATGGTGATTTATCATTTTAAATAAATGTACATCAGCGACCTGATGGTACTGGCTTAAGAAACCTCAGATTTCATGACAACAAAGGAAGTCGTCCCAGAGAAACCAGCGCTCACATGGCCAGGCTGAGGGACAAGCCCAGGTGTGCCCGAACCTACTGTTCTTGTCCACGTCTTGCACCAAGCCACTGTGGATATCCAGGTCTCCTCTTTCCAGTTCTAGTAAACAACCACTTCCAGGCACTGACGCTGCTACACACGTGTAATTGTGCCTCTTCCCGCCTTCTCTCCCCTCCCCTCCACATGCTTTATCATTTAACCACCATCCTAGAGAGCTCTGCAAAGCTGCCTTGCCCCACCTCCATCCCAGGGAAAAGGTCAGTGACTGATTAGATAAACCTACCCAGCACTCAACTTGACAGCACATATCCTAGACAACCCAGACGGTAACTCCCCAGTGCTTATTTCTTAAGCCTCTGTGGTGACCAGTATATACACCAGGATCCAAGATGGAGACAAAGAGGTCACAGGGCAAGAGACTTAAGTCCAATCTTATCTGAGCTGTGAAATTACAGCCCCAAGATGTACCTCCTGGAGCCAAGACAGCTGTTTTCGGATGAGAAAGTCTTCATTCACCACAGTAAAAAGGTAGTGGAGAACTGCGCATCTTTCTGACAGATAAGTCTCACCTAGAAGAATTTCATGACTTTGATTTCCTTCACAGTCAGCCTGGTGTTGCTTCAACATGCAAACTCCTCTCGGCTACATGATGGGACTCTGAGCTCAGCTTTCTCCAGGGGAGGGACCTCTGTTGGTCCTGCATCCTTGCCCTCTCCACCACTGTACCACTGATCGGCTTGCATGGAGATCTATACCCCAATTGATGAGCTGAACATGAGACAAAGAAATCCAGCAACATATTTGACAGCACAACCAAAAACTCCACTGGGGCTCAGATTACATGCAGATTGCCTGAAGCTAGATTTGGGTAGCATGGTTATAACTTCTGAGATATAACTTCAGCTTTTTGTTACTGTAACAAAATACCTGAGTTGATCAGCTTCTAGGGAGGAAAGGTGCATTTTGGCTCACAGTTTAGGACGTTTCATTCTATAGCTGGTTGGCCCCATTGCTTTGAGCTTGCAGTGAGGCAGCACATTACAGTAGGGAGCATGTGGTAGAGCAAACCATTTACCTAATCACCAGGAGGTTGAGAGAGAGAGAGAAATCAGGGTCTCCCTTCAAGGATACTCTCCCAGTGACCTAACTTCCTTTTGCAAGATCTTCCTTCTTAAAAGTTCAATTACCTCCTAATGGAACCAAGCTAGAAACTTAGCCTTAAAACCACGGGGTTTTGGAGGTCTTCCAGATCCAAATCATAGCATGGCTTTCCCACTGCACATCCAAGAACTAGCACTCAGCATCCTCACCCAGGAAGTCTACAGTACCAACTGGAGTCAACACTCCTCAGATGTCTGAACATTCAGCCAGCCTGGTCCTCAAATTTCTTAAGGAAAAGTGGTCATTGGCTGGGACCACCATATCTGCCATCACCTACCATGGCCCTCAGTGCTATCCTTGGCCTTGATAACTTAGGTTGGGACACTGTGTTGAACAATCCAGCCTCCTCTACTCACTCCCCTCACTCCCACATCTTTGAATTGCCCACAATTTTCTAAACTTTTTACACCCTTCAAAACACTTCCTTGACCACCAACACATTGTAACATAGATTCACTAATAAACACACATGGATATAGAAAAAAAAAGGTGTCATATTTTCTACTTCTGTTCATTTACATGGCCATTACTACTTTGTGAATATTTTGTTGGGTGTATTAGTATGGTGTTTCATATAAAATATGAGTAGCTATATGCATGTATCTGTGCATATATAATTATTCAGACACAACCATATATGTGCATATATACCTATATACATACACATGCATTTGTGTATACACCCCACGTGTAGACATTCTGGTGGTTTTTGTACGACTGAGCTGGGTGCATAATCAATAAAGCCCCTAGAACACAGATTTAAAATGCATGTTACAATCCTGTCCCAAGTCACCTTTGTGTCTCCATCCTACATCCCCAGGACAGCTGTATCAATCTCAATGTCATCTTCTTCTTCCCTGTTGACTACCCATGTCACGGAAGCCCAAGCTGCCCAAACTTCTAAGCTGGCCAGTCATCTCTGCATCCTGATGGCCACCCCCTTGTGTGATCCCTGCCTTTTGACTGTGGTCAGGCCTCGTGGCTTGCATTTGACCATCTACCTCTACAGTTAGGTTGTAAAGCTATGGCTTCTCTTTTGCTAAATGGTTGTCGGTCACCTTCTTGGATTGCAGATTTTGATGCAGTAATCTGTCGTGTGGGAGAGACCATGTGTTCATGCAAAGCAGGTCCCCTCAGATGCTAACTAACTACATAAAATATGAGGCCCTCAGCCAAAGTGTCCTCAAAGAATTGATTTGCAGAACAACCACCTGAGCTTGAAAGCAGATCCTACTCCACTCCGATTTTCAGATGAGACTCAACCCTAGCTGACTCCACGGCTTGAAAGAAACCCCAAGCAGAGAACCCAGCAGAGCTGTGCCTCCATCCCTCACCTATGGACACCGAGAGATAATAAATGTGTTGTGGTTTAAATTGCAATGTTTTGGAATACAGTTTTTTCTCACTGCTTGAGAATAATTATTCTTAACTTTTCTCATTTGAGTTGTTTCTGTCTTTTCTTCTTAACCTCCATCTCTTTCTGACTTTTCTCTTTACCTTAAAATTCTTAGGCATGAATTTATTTCTGTTTCTCTCACTGTCCCTGGCTTATTATTCTAGCACTGACTACTAGGTAAGCTACGAACCCATCGGAGACACCAGGGAACAAAATCTGTCTCTTCTCTCCATCCTATCCCTGTTTGGGATGAAGTCATCCCTCATCTGTGACAAACGTCAAGGCTACTGGGATTTTGAGCAAAATTACTCTTTATCTAAGAAGGAAATGCTAAGCCCTAGGTTTCTTTCCAATCTCAACTTTTGGATTGCTTCATTTGCTTGTTCTTGGCAATGCTGGGGCAGAACCCAAGGCCTGGTGCATGCTAATCATGCATTTGACCACTGATCCATCTACCTCCCAGAATAGCTTTTGATGAATGGTAGAAGCTACGGCCAGGATCTGGATGAGCTGTGGATGCTACCATCAATCCACTCCTCATGCCTGCCCTGAGCCACGAAGCCAGATCATAGGTATTTAGTAATTAGGAGAAAAAGTCAGAGAGTCTTTGCATTATCCAACTCTGCCCCGCCTCTGTCTCCTAACCTGGCCAGCTGCCCTACCTGTTACCTTCAAAAGGACCGTCATAACTCCAGGGCTTCCAAACTCAGTTACAAACTTTTAAAGCTCTAAATCTACACTGCCTAATTCTGGATCAATAAATGTTGAATGAGAACATAAATCCCTGGGGAAATTCATGCAGCAGTAACAACAACAGTGCTATGATTAAAGATTCATAAGTAAGAAAAAAATCCATTTGCTACACTCAAAAAGAGTTCTTGGTATGCACTAAACCTTTCTTTTTCATCAGCATAGCACAGTGTCAAATGACATGGAGAGATCAGAAATGCACACATACTCTTCATAATATTGATCAATCCCTTGTTCTCCCTTATCTGATAAGGGCACACAGTCAAAGTTCAGAAGCTACTGCTGTGGATTGTGTGCATCGACTTTTGCCACCTGGTAACCCATCCTTGTCAGCCCTACATCCTAGAATTTTAATAAATTGTGAATAAAATAGTCTAAGAGAAGGAATGGAGGTGAACATGCTAGAATGGTTTACTTTCTGAATCCCTGCTCTCCCGACACTGCTGCTGCAATCCACTCATGACTGGGGCAGAGCTTCTGACTCACTTTACATTGCTTAAAACGATACGCCACCTGATGTTCCATTATTTTTTTTTTAATTAGGGAGGTCATCTAGCCAAGGAACAGGCGTGAAGAGAGTAGTGATCAATTTTCCCATAAACTATCCCAGGAATATGTGCCCCATGAATGCAGATTTCTCAACATGCTAAGCTTCAGAAAATCAGATATTCAGCTGAGTTGAAAGGAAAATGAAATTAACACCATTTTTAAACGTAGGGTTAAACATTTAATCCTACCGCTTAAACTACCACAATACATGGAAAAGGGCCAAAAATAGTTTCAGAAGATGCAATAGAAAAAATTTTCAGGGTCAAATGTGGAAGGCAGCTTGTTTAGTTGTCACAAGAGATTGTATGTGGTAGAGCTGGAAAATGAAGTCCAAAACCGCTGACAGTAAGACCAGCAAATCTGTCGGGCGATCAAGCCCTTCTTTACCACAAGAGAAGTTATCTACTGGGTTTGTACCCATTGAATTTAGTTTGCATGTCAGCACAGGAAGAATACAGAAGTGTGCAAACAGTAGGCAGTTCATTAATGCTTGTTTCCTGCAGTACTCAAATCCCTACTGGCCCCTAAAAGAGAAACCAGAGTTCAATAGCAGAAAAGGACACTATTTAAAAGAAAGAAAAGTGGGGCTGTTAAGAACCACAGAGTGTAGGTGAAGGAGTGGTCTGTAGAACACTCTCAGGAATGTTCATCTCTTTCAAAAGCCTAGCCATAAGAGCCGGATTTGACCTCTCTTTATTTTATGTCTTTCTTCTGCTGAAATTCTCGTATCAGACTCCACCTGTCTACCATTTCTATTGAGTGGAGACTTTCTTAATCAGTGACAACATCGTGTTCATGGTTGAGTATTGCCTTAGACGCCAATTTGTTCTCCTTCTGATGGAGAAAATTCCAACCCATTGTTGAACATACACATTTAACGAATCCTCCTGATATCCCCCAACTAGTATGGAACTGCTAGAATTTATGGAAAGGCCTGAGATATGTACATCCCATCCTAGGTATCTCAAGGAGTTTGGTGTCATAACCACAAGAATGCCCAGAGCATCATCATGCCAGACTCAACCTGTCCTGAATGAACTGGCATAAAGATTAAAATGGGATCGCTCTGCGCAGCGGGCCTTGCGCTAAATTTCTGTTCTTCTCTCACCCACCGTTAAATTACTTAGTGAGTCTCTTTCACCCACGCATTCACCACAATAGGCCTAACCAACCAAATCTTGTTCTTGTCACCAGCCTAGCCTATGTGCTCAGGTTTCAGTCGAGACACCGCTTAGAAGACTGCTCTCTCAAAAACATTCATTGGAACATGCAGTTTCCTGGTTCAAAATATTTCAAGAACCCTCATTTGCAGGTTCCTTTATTAACCTCCCTAGTTCTTTTCCCGAGACTCCACTCCCACTGCTTGCCCACTATCGCCCTGTGTTAGACTTTCTGAGCACCTTGAAGGTTGCCCTAGGGTTCCATGTCCATCAGGGTATCTCCATGAGTGACTTCATGTGCCCTGCCAGTCTCAGGCTCCCCTCTACCATCTGGTTGGCTCCTCACACCTTTCCAGACCCCTGCCACCTCTGACAGCCCAGACTGGACTGGCTTTCCTTCAGCACTGCTGATCAATCATAATCTTCTGTATCCTTTGTGTTCAGATCTTCCTACCCTACGCACTCAACAAATAATAACTGAAGAAATGAATCATAGTTTTACCTGTACACATCAAATCAAATCAAAGTGCTGTTTTTTCTGTTTCTGTCTCTCACAGGAGTTGCTTTTCACTTAATTATATACTGTTCTATCATCCTGAGTTATGGCTCTACCAAATCACACTGACTGTATCTCTTCAATTATCCATCATGTATTACTCCTGGGATCTAGCTCACTGCCTTAGTTACTTTTCTCCTGTTGTTGAGACAAAATACTCAACACTCGCAATCAAGGGAGGAAAGGTTTAGCCTGCAGTTTGTGGAGGTTTCAGTACATACTCAGCTGGTTCCAAGGCAGGGTCCCATGGTAAGGGGCAACAGTTCAAGGTGGCAGAAGACAGAAAAAGCAATAAGAGCACAAAAAGTGGGGGAAAGGACAAGCCTCTTTTCATTCCTTATGTTGTAGGCAGGCTACCTATCCTAGGACAGATCCTTCACACCCATACCATCTCTGTGTCCTCCTCTTGCACAGGCTCAGTATGTTTACAATGTGAGGACCCTGGCCCCTTGCTGAGTCATTTAAACTTGTACAGGTCTCAAACTGACACAGTGTATTGACCATAACACTCATTTCCTTTGATTTCTGCAGAACTCTAATAGTTGTGTCTTTCAGCTAATAAAACATCTAAAATATTTATCATAATATTCCTGTGTTCTTTTTAATCACACTGACTTCTTTCCACAAGATGGTGTTGAAGCAGACCCATGAAATCATCCCAGAATATAATTTGGTAGAGCCACTCTTTACTGACATAAATAAAATAATTATATCCCAGACTGAGTGTATTTTTTAACATTTAAGACTGAACAGCTTTATTTACTGTCCATTTATTACAAACTTTATTTTTTGTGATTATCTTGACAGAAATTCTTGTTATTAATTAGAAATCATTTACATAAAATATGATTCCCATACAGATGGCACATTTGCGAACAGTCTTAATATTATGTACATAAAAAGTACAAATGGAAGTGATTTGTTTTTAACTCAACACACCAAGTAACTAGGGGTTTGATCAGAAACCAGATACGAACAGTCAAGGTAAGAAAGGAACATTTCAATCCCTATGCTTTTAATGAAATAATCTATGCCATCTCCCTGCAAACTGTATCAGCATGCCAAAATGTATTCTGATTTTCTTGCCTCCATGAATGCAGAAACAGAAGAATTTTTTTGGTCACAATCCACTCTAGAGATTTCACCATTCTAAACTCTTCTTTGCCTATAAGAAATCACAGGTGGATGATAAACTCAGGTAGGTTTGTATTGAATGAGAAGCTCAGTGATAAGAAACCAATAGCTTGCACAAGGCGGCAGGGTATTCCCTGCACGGTGACTAGTCAGCCAAAGCTCTCCTTGATGCCGGGAGGAACTGGTGCTCCTCTCTCCGACCCTCCGCCACCTTCTGCATCTTGTTCTTTTTCCATGCTGGTTGTTTATGTACGAAGGAAAGACAAAAAAGAAGTGGCCTGATAAAAGCAGAGACAGCTTTGCAGGACCTCACCTGGCAGGTGCTCTCTGCTGGGACATGGGCAGGGCCATCCTATCCTGACTCCATGTAAAGGTGACCAAAGAAACACAATCTGTGAATGGCAGCCCAATTCCATGTCTCTTCCAACACAGGAATGTCAGATAATCAACACAGTGTGAAGAAACTGAATGTGTTTATTTCATCCTTCTGAAAGTACAAAGTCAAGGTTTGAGTAAATATCCCCTAAAGTGTCACTGGGATGAACTGTGGAGCTCTCTCGGGGGAGGTCCTTAGGTCACTGGGAGTGTGGCCAGTTTGGTGTCACTGGGATGAAGTCCTTAGGTCACTGAGAGTGTGGCCTCAAAAGGGACTGTGAAACTGTCGTCTCTCAGTCTCTCTCTGCTTCCCAGCTCCTGATGTGAAGTTTGCTTTTACACATACTATGGCCATCTTTGCCATCTCATGTCCTCACCAGAGACCCAAAGCAATGTGGCCATCCCAGTCACGGACTGGAACATCCAAAACTATGAGCTAAGTAACCCCTTCTCTTTATAACTTAATTGCCTCCTGTACATTGCTGTAGTAATGCAAAGCTGACTAGTATGTGTGATTAATGTGTCATTTCAGATACTCAGCAGGGAAAAAAGAAGATAGGTCATTTTTCTGAGTCACCTCTGTCGAAAGCTGACTGTTTCTTTTAGGAGTCTGAAGAAAATAGTACGCTGGGCACAAGCTAGTACTTGTTCACTGGAACCATTTCGGTTAAAGTGTTGACACAGATGGCCATACTGGCTAAGATCACCTTCCAGCATAGGCTGGAGTCTTACCCAGTATTTATAACAACAAAGCCTTCAAAGACAGGTAGAGCAGATCTCTTGTTATAGTGCCTTAGTTTGCAAATTCAACATTCTCCTCAAATTCTGGTTGCAAATTAAACTGCATGAGAACTGAATCAAATTTTCCCATAAGGTGAACATTGAACACTGAACATTGAACCTAACCACTAAATCTGATTTGTTTCTCATCCAACTTGGTTTGCAATCAGAATCCTGGAAAAAAGCAAGTTCACAGACCAAAGTGCCATTGTGTTTCTTTGGACATTGATCCCTCCAGTGACCTGGGCATTTTCTTCCTCATTTTAGTTCCTTTGGATCTGTATCCAGAACTGAGAAGGCTAAGTCAATGTGGTAGTACAATTTTTAGTTTTTTCAGTTATTTTTCATGAATGAAGAAGAAACAAGAACACACATCCATATTTCCTATTTGCATAAAGAAATTCAGGGAAGACATACAAAGTTAAAATACAACCAATTACCAGAGAGCGGAGCAAGTCATACATTGTGCTATCTATATTTTTGTTATTTTTATTTTGAATCGTGTGTTCCAAACAGGAGTGCATGGCCGGCACTCTGGGTCTTTCATCCTCAATTAGGAGTAAGAATTATGGCAGGTGCTCGGTAGATGCCTGACCAGGGGCAGGGAAAAAATGGGGATGAGTGGTGGAAAGATGCCCCTAATATTTGTCAGATTAGGGTGACTAAAGCTCACTTGCTAGAAGAGTGTTCATATATTATTGCTTTAAATAAAAAAGCATGGATCCTTCATGCTATTTCCTATTGTTATATGTTTTTATTTTTTTTTCCTTATTAGCACATGTTTGTGATACCAAAAAAAAAAAAAACCATATTCACTCTGAGGTATTGGTAATATGAATATCACATCCCGGCCTTTTTTACATTCCCTTCCTTTTCTTACCCTTGTAACTCCTTCCATCTGCTCAACCTCTCCCATCTCCACAAAGTGAAACCCCAGTCTGTTTGAGGAGAAACTGTCAGAAAGGGGTTTTGTTCTGTTTTGTACCCCTGTGGGCATATTTGTGGCTGTGAGAATCAGAGTCGAGTGAGCCCCATGAAAAGAAAATCTCAAGGGGAAACTATGAAGCCCCGCTGGGGATCCTCCCCCAACAAAAAAATTCCCCTACTAAAATTTAGAGGCATTTTCTGATTTGACTCAATGTTGTAGGTGGTGGCGGTGGTGGTGATTTATATCCTCTTGGCTTCCTGTCAAGGAAACATCACCTGATTTTGCAAAGCAAACATAAACCCATTAAAGAAAAAAAAAAAGACCATAAGAGTAGCATTGGTACTCCCCATAAATGCCATGGGAAAGTGTCCTCCTGGAACAGGCCTGGGAATAATTTCCTTGCAGCCTCGGTCTTGTTCTGTAGGTTTGTCTCCAGAGCGAAAATAAACCATCATCATCCTGAAAATCCGGTCCTGCTCTTTGCCCATGCTTAGAACCCATCTTGCTAACATCGCCCTAATGCTTCCCTGTCACTGTGTGACAAATTACATCAAGCTTAGTGGTCCGCCACAGCACACTGATTAATTTGTAAGCTCTGCAGGTCCGAAGTCTAGACCTGTGTTAGCGTAAGTGCTAGCTGGGGGTCTCATAAGCAACCATCAAGGTGTTCGCTGGGCTGTGTACCTCTCTGGCCCTCAGGGTCTTTCCCACACATGTGCCATCTCCTTGTAGCTGCAGACACTATTGTCTTGCTTACTGTGGAGCAGGGATCAGTCTCAGTCCCTTGACGCACAGCCCTCTCTGCAGCCACCTCCACTTCCAACCCCTCCGACTTCAGACAGAAATCAAACAGCTCATCTGACTGACCACACTCTCCAGGTAGGTTCCCTTTTGGTTCATTCAAAGTCCCCTGTTGCATAACCTAATCACAGAAGTGACATCTCAGTGGCTCTGTACCTGCTCAGGGGTTGGGATTTCAGAGGGTTTTTATACCAGGGAGCGGGAATCTGCAACCATTTATAACTCGGCCCACCAAATTTCCATTTTCTTCTTTGACCTCCACAAGCACATGGAAAACACAGATGTCTGGCTCTGTGCTTTTTGATTTCCTTGGCAGAAATTCAAAGTCACAGGCAATCTGCAGCTAACACTCCTGGCAATACCCTCTGGAGCCAGAAGAATCAGACAAAAGGGGAAAGTGTTGGAGGGGTGCTGGGGGTCTCCCGTAGACCTCTGCGGCTCTTCCCACAGGAGGCTGGATCTTAGGGAGACAGTCAGCTCTTCCACTGAAATAGAAAGGAAGCAGGGAGGGCGGAAGAGAAGAAGGGAGGATGAAGGGAAGGAGGGAGAAAGAGAAAAGAAAGGGAGGGAGGGAGGGAGGAAGGAAGGAAATCAGAAAAAGGAAAAAACAGAAGGTGGAAAAGACCAGGGTAGGAAAGAAAGACTAAAAGGAAAATTTTAAAACACTAAATACTGAAGCATCCTCCAACCACTTATTAGATGCATGTTTGAGGAAGAACTATTGAGACACGAACCGGCTGAGGTGCTGAGAATATGGTGGTGGGTAGGTGAGACACACTTGCTTCTTGCTGGAGACTATGGCATAATAAGAAAAAGAAACCCAGCCCCTAAACCAGTACCTAAAATAGTTATCAGTTGCAATCAGTGCTATCAAAGGGACTCGATTCATGTGCTCCACAATTCAACAGTGACCAAGATTTAGAACCAGCCTAGGTGCCTGTCAATAGATAACCGATGAAGAAGATACCCAGTGGAGTATTATCCAGCCCTTAAGAACAAGACTGTGGCATTTTTCAAAAAAGAAAAGAAAAAAAATGGGTGGATCTGGAGCCCATTGTGTTGAGTGAAATAAGCCAGACTCAGTAAAAACAAATATCACACACTGTGGCTAAAATGTAACAGGAAAGCAACAGGCAGACTAATATCAGACAGAAGTCAAGGAGGAGAGGTTGAGTGCAGGTAACAGGGGGGATAAATATGATCAAAATACGTGATTAACACTGAATCCTCACCCTTGTGGGATGACGGTCAGTAGGTGGCATTGGGTAGTCCTACTCTGCCGTCCTCCAGCGTCACCTGTGGGCTTTGTGCTCTGGAGATTGCTCTGGTCAGTATCACTCCTGGGTTGAGATAGCAGACTCCTAGCTCAATAAGTGCCATGCCAGACCCTCAGCAAGAATACCCAAGCAGGACATGGCCTCCAGCTCCAAGCGATAGTCCCCTTGGTCTGCCAGGGTCTTCACATCCTCCCTGCCACGTGATGGTGGGATATCAGTAGCTGTAGGCGCCTGCTGTGGGCAGAGCTTCTGTGGATGTCCAGGGGCCCCTTGGTAGTGAGATTCTTCTCTCTGAAATTTGCTTCCAACTTCTTATCGTCTTATCTACCATCTCCCCACAAGTTCTGATGACTCACAGACTCCTCTACATGTTGTTTTCTGTCCTTTTCTCTTAAATCTGGGGCACGGAAATACATCCTTTACTGAAAAGCTAGAGCCCGCCCTTCCCTTCTCCTTGGTCTGAAAGCAGGTTGCCTAGATGGCACACACCTTCCACACGCAGCCCAGAGTGAAAACCAGCATCCTGCAGCAGATGTCTTCCCAGTGGGCATTTTCCCAGGAGGAGGTCTATTAACCTGCAGCACCCACACCTCAGAGAACAGACGCATAGATCAGTGCCACATTTGCTACGTATTCTGGGTTCCCAGTTGGCATTGTCCTGCCGATCTTTGGTTTTTCAAGAACAGAACATGAACATTTGGTAGCAGGAGGCTCTGTGTGTCCAACATCCCCGTCACGCGTCCCTCCCGGAGGGTCCTCCCGGGATCACTCCCTCGTGATTCCTCATGGCAGATCCGCCCTTTCAGTTTACACGGATAAATTCCCCTTGGCCACTCCCAGCCACCCCAGGGATTCCGGTACAGCTGTGGCTGTGGCTGTGGCTGTGGAGTGTGACACAGTGCTGCAGTTCACTCTACCGGATTCCCGACCTTTGGATCAATCCACTGCTCCCGGTTGAGCCAGAGTCGAGAAGATCTCAGGCAACATGGCGAGTGTCAACACAGCAAGGAAAGATGGATGTGGTGGTATTAAAGAGGTTTTTCCACTGGCACTATCATCTCTGGGGATCTTACTAATAAGAAAGGGTAGCATCCCCGTGGTGGCTGCAGCCATCACTTCTTAATGAGCTCTGCTTTTAAAGGAATGTAAAGAAAAACTAGGAGAAGGAGCTTGCATAATCCCAAAGAGCGGAAGAGCAGTGAGCTAAAGCTTGCAAAGCGTACCCGAGTCCACCTAAAGAGACCTTGTCAGATTTGAGTAAAAAGAAAAAAAAAAAGTAGGAGGATCAGGAGCTGATGATCCATGATTGACAGTAAAATACTAACAGACAAGAAGTCTGTAGACAGAGGAAGTGTTTGGTGTTAAGCAGAGTTTCTCAGCTGGCCTAGGGTTGAATATCTACAAGTAGATAGTAGATTCACAGGCAGTTTCATGCACTTAGGCTCTGGCGGTGCTCAGGGGGAAAAAAAACCACCTTTGTCTTAATCAATATACAGCGTCTATATTTAAAAAGCTAAGGGTCAAAGCACCATCTGTTATAAGCAAGTATCATGGACCGAGCAGTTTAGTCCTGGGTGCTGGGTACAGTCAGCATCCTTCTGACCACAGCGCCCATCCAAGCAGAAGATGGAAGTCAGATGGGCAGGGGAGACTCACACCTGAACCAGCCTGTCCTGCCTCTTGACATTTCTCATTGCGAGGTGCCTTGCTGGCCAGATGGGCCTCAGAGCTGCACAGGACTAAGCTCATGGAACACCTCCGTGGGCTCTCTGTCCTCCCATAATGCCTCACTCTCAAGAGATAGGATGGCCTTAGTATCTTAAGTTCTCAGGACAAGCTTTGGCTTTGAGACAAGGTCTTACTACATAGTTGAGGCTGCCCTTGAACTCACTATAGAGTCCAAGTTAGCACTGAACTCACTGCAATCTTCCTGCCTCAGCCTTCCAAGTGCTGGGATCACAGGCATGCACCACTACGCCCGGTCAAACAAATAGGTTGTAAGTTTGTTTCTGACCCATAGAGTCATAAAATGGATTAGTAATTGCCTTGAACTGAAAAGGGGAAATTGGGGAACTGGCTTTTGGGGGTGAGAGCTAAAAGCCATAGTGTTTCTTTGACATTGACAGAAATATTTTTAAATTGATTATGGTAAGAGAGGCACAAACTTGTAAATACACTACCAAGCTTGGACTTGTACAAATTAAATGAGTGACTTGTATAATAGACACATTATGTCTCAGGAAAGCTGCTAGAAAATAAACTGTGTCTGCCCAACCCTTCCTCATCCACTCACCCATGAAGCAAGTGCTCAGCACATGAGCTGCTCTGTGGAGAGGATCTAATGGCATGAACTGAAGAGCGACTTCTTAGACAAGAGCTGGCCAGCAGCTATATGCCATCAGCCTTCCAGATTATGAATCCCACCAAAATTCACAGTATCTTCACTGAGAGAGCCTAAAGTTGAGGACCCAGATAAATCATCTCCAAATTCCTGACATGCAGACATTAGGTATCAAACCTCTAACTGGGGATATTTGTTACACAGCAGTATATAGCTGATACAGCACAAAAGAGCCCCACTCTCCAACCTAGGATGTTCCATCACTGAGAATTTCTAGGGCACAAATAGACTCATGATCATTAATAGCTCATCTTATTGCTCATTGTAGCTGCTTGATTAATTTTTTTCTTTTAAATCACTTTTCAGGAAGAAAAAAATTATTTTGGTATCAGTTTTATAGATTTATGCTTATTTTATGTATTGCTTTGATTCCATTTTATTTGTCCCTCTGTTCTGCTTTTTTTATATAGCTAAGAGATTTCTATTTTTGCCATTTACAGAACCATATTAACTTGCACTGTATTTTTTCCATGTATTTAAATTAACTCTTAATTTAGATTCCCTATATGTGTGATATGCTATAATATTGTATTTGTTTTTTATTCTTCACCAGTTTCGGTTGTATGTTTTTAGTTCCATTGAAATACCACTGGTGTTCAAACACTATAGCTGTTTTATCACCCATATTTTGGATCCCCAAGTATGCCTTGCTCAGTAAATTTAAAAACACTTGCACTCGATTTACTGCCATTCTTGGCCTGAGGAAATTATGACAATTTTTAAAGCCCTGAACTTATTACCAGACATTTGGTTGTAAGGAGAAATTGGTTGCAGTTTTTGGAGGTTCTAACTGGAGATGAACTTCATTTCTCCCAAGGTTCTTCTTTATCATCCTTGAATGAGATGGAATTTATGTGCCAATGTGCTTACAGATAAATAAGCACTGACAGGAAAATGAATAGTGACTGAACACACTAAGAAGTGAATAACAAGAGGGAAACATTGGAGAAATCTTTTCTAGGCAATCATATTTGAAGGCCAGCCAAGGTCATTGGCAAGTAGCTGTGGATTTTTCCATCTGTTGTCAAAGGAAATAGTTTGCATTCTACTCTCATATTCAAGTGATGCAATCTATACTTTATAAGCTCAGAAACATTCCAGTAGGGCTGTTCTGATATGGCTCTGAGATAGGACAGACTTCTGGAAAGTACTTAATCAAATCTAAGAAAGCACAACTTGAAAGATAATTGCATTAATTCATTTTTCATAGCTAATATTTTCAAGGGCTGCAGGGCACATAACAGCCCTTGATCACCTACAATGCCATCCATTTAAGTCCAGTTTACATTCAGATAACTTAAATAATAAATAAATATGTTTTGGTGACACATACACACATGAAAGAGGCTACTAGCAACCTACTGTCAGGAATTTACTTGATATTTTACAGATCTTCACACATGCTTGTACACACACACATACACACATACATACACACACACAGTACTTGCTTTTCTCTCTGAGACCACCTCTCCTAATTCATCAGCTCATGTGTTATATACCCATGTGTTATACACCCAGTCTCAGTGACTCTGAGCAAAGATCTTACACACAGCATAGGGCATCCATTCAGTAAAGACAAAATGGAATTTCTACAGGGTTCAGAATAAAACTGCTGTATACCAACAATTCAGTGTGAGGCTTTATGCTCTTTTCTCTCTGAATTGCTTCCTGTCATACATGTGCCAGTTCACATTTAAAAGATAGGGGGAAAATTTTAGCTCTCCCCTACATTCACCCTCCCCTTGCAAAAGTAAGGAAACTGAATTCATAGTCCATAACTCGGCTGTCCAGGAAATCTTCGCAATACTGCTGAATTCACAAGACTGATCTCCCTTTGTGCCCTGCATGGTTCCAAATCACAGCACCTGGAAAGCTCATACACAAGGTGCACAACCACCACACATATTCCACTCAGGAGCACCTCCAGGAGGTAATAAAAAGGGAATACAGAATTTGCTAAACCTCTAGGTCCACTGATTTTTGCTTACACTTCAGGGTGCAGACATCACCTAGCCATTTCCGGTAACATGGTACTCATGGCACGCTGGACTCTGCAGGACCCAGATTCTCAGAGTAGAAGGAACGTGGCCATCCCTCCTATCATCTCAGCGGGGCAGTAAGAATCTGCAGAACTGGTTAAACTGTACTAGCTTTTATTGTTAAGAGTGGAAAGTCCTGTTCTATACGCAAAAAACGTTGCATAACTCAGATTAACTGTCCAGAAATGCTGAGCTCATAGTTTACATGAATCTCGCCTTAAACTTCCACAGTGCCATCTCATAAATGAAAGGAACACATCTCAAACTCTTTGTTTCTTCATCCCTGCTACATGCTAGGCAGGGTAGCAGGATTTACTGTGGAAAAAATACAGTAGAAAAGAATGAGGAGACAGAGATGATGGCCATTAATAACATCACAGGAATGCTGTCTCTATGTGAACTTTGCCCACGTACTGGTCACTGAGCTAAAAACTTGGGTACACTGCCCTGATTAATACTTGGAACTTCCTGGATGAGCCATCAGAATCCAGCACCCTCAGGAAGCTGCTTGATCTGCCAAGATTGAACAGGGAATTGTTCTTTAAATTCCAGACTCTGCCTTGGATTCCCTAAGTCCTGGGGCCAATGAAAAACACTTACACAAACAAATTTAGATTAAAACATTAATTCACTTAGGAAAATTGCACTGCAGGATCATAGCTGTGAAATACAATTCTGACAGTGAGTACAAACATCAATATGTACATCAAGCACCTAGGAAGTTCCAGAAATAATTTCTATAATTATAGCAGTTTATGACCAAAGTCTACAAATGCACATCTGTTCATTACACTAGTGGGTGAAGTTCTATAATGAAAAGAGGAAGAAGGACAAGAGTGAGAGATTGAGGAAGACAGCGAGAGACACTGAGACACAGAAAGACAGAGAGAATTATGATCTTGCAAATGGTTCTATGATGCAGATTTCATGACTCATTACTTTAAAAAAAAAAAAAGAGCCAGCCCAGAACTGGCCCAGAGTATGCCAAGATCAGTAGGATATCCATATAACAAACAACTGTAAAAAATGAGAAAGACATCTGAAATGAAATTTAAAATTCCTGCTAATTGTGATAAGACACAAATCTTCATCAGCGCCTAAACCCCAAAAAGCATGTGGGACCTGGTTATGGCTTGTGTCTAAAGGTCTCGCAAAGCCTCATGCAGTCATAGGTGAGGCTTTCGGAGGTGGCTAGATCTGCAGTGTGTGATGCTGGGGTCAAAGGTGTGTAGTTCCCAGGTTAGCCTACCAATTGGTTTGGTGTAGTTCTGGGTAGGATTAAGGTTGTCCCATGCTGGGTGTAAGGGCTAGTTGCCCTAAGGTCTGGTAGGCTGGATAAAATATAAGGGACCGAAATGGCATCCTTGCTTGTTTGTTGCTTGTTGCTCATTGCTTATACCTTGCTGCCTTCTGCCTTCTGCCCACCATGAACTGTTTCTCCTCTGCAATGCCAGCCGATTATCGAGTGAACCCTCTACAAACTGTGAGCTAAGCAAATCTTTCCTCCTTTAACTTTGGGTGTCAGGTATTGTGCTTCACAAACGAGCAAAGTAACTAAAACAGACCCACTCCGCAAAAGGACTTAAGGCAGGGTAATGACAGGATTCACAAACAAACAGATTCAGAAAGAACAAAAGCAGAGCAACCTCCTCTGCTGTGAGAATTCCTAAGCACAAGCTTCCTCTTTCACTACAAAACAATTTCTGTTCATCGGCTGAAAGGTCTCTTTGGCACTGAATTGTCACCGTGCCTGCAATGCCTGAGTGAACTCTAAGCGGAACTTGGTCTTTATTTAGGGATGTCCATCTCTCTTCCCAAAGGATGTGAAAGACAAGGTGGAGGCCATTAAAGAGAAAGTCACTTTTTCCCATTGTTATCCTCATCCGTGGAGTAGCCATTCCCAAGGCCACTAAAACAGCTCAAGAACCACCTAGCAGAGCTGAAAAGAATGTTAGTGATACAGTCAACTGAGCTCACACAGAGTAAGCAAAGACGTAACAAACTGAACATCATGTCTATATATCCCAGCTTGGGCAGCGGGGAGATGGGCCAGGGACTGTCTCCAGAGCCCAGTTATGAACAGGAAATAATCCCAGTGCAGTTGTCCATGCCACTTGTGTATAAATCCCATGGAATGGGGTCTTCATGCCAGGGGGATGACAGGAGGCCTGACCTTGCATCTATAAAAGAGGACCAAGCTGGCTCTGGTCTCTGAGAGAAAGGCAGAAGCCTAATCATGCTACAGTTAGCTGTAACTTAAAGATGGGAAGAACTCTCCAATGGTTTTAAAGATGGGAAGAACTCTCCAGTGGTTTTAAAGATGGGAAGAACTCTCCAATGGTTTTAAAGATGGGAAGAACTCTCCAATGGTCCGTGGACAACTGTCTTTGTCACCTTCCCAGGACACAGGTCATATTAGTAAAAACAGTGAGGTTTCATAAGACACACAAAGCCTGGGCTTGGAGCAGCATGGGGGGGTAGAGGTTCCCTACCCTTACAATCTGAAGCCCAGAAATTAAAAGAAAAATTTTATAGGGATTGATAAACTCAAGTGCCAAATTCCTCTGAAATCCAGTGTTACAACCCAGAAAGGGCACACAGGACTGCCATTAAATATTTTTGAAAAGAAAACATTTGAAGGTGAGCTAAAATAAAACCAAGGCAAGCATGAACGGAACCGGGGTGGGGGGGAGTTTAAAAATGCTGTGAGCAGGAGAATGAGCAGCCAGGGAACTGAAACTAATCACCATCTAAAAGGACAATTAAGTATGTTTATAAAAATAAACTGAGCAAAGAAAGAAATGACTTAATAACATGGTATTCTTTTTTTTTAAGAAAATGACAATTTAGAGAAACATTATACAGCGTTCCAGAAATTCACTCATAGACGTGCACACAGATATTTTTACACCTGAATAGAAAAACTCCACTGGGGCATGCAGGAGTACCAATCTCCAATAATAGAGGTTAAATTAAACCTCCCATGAAAAAGAACCAGAGAACTGGGTGAAAATCGCTAGAAAATGTTGTAGTGCCCACGGGCAAGTGGGGACCTCTCAGGCTGACTTTTAGATGAATGCTTGAAAAAAGTCAGTGTCAGGCACCAAAGGTGTTTGTACCTTCTCATCACTGTGACCTCTTGCTCTGTGGCCCTGAAAAGCAGCAAGAGAATAATGGAAGACCACACGCTGGATACTGATTCTCCAAGAGGCTACATCCTTAAGACAAGTACAGAGAGCAAACAGATCAGCTCTACTTTTTCTTCCCTGACCAAGGATTTTGACTGGAGCAGGAAGGGAAATGGAAAGAAAGCAAAGAGGAAAGGAATTAAACGGAATTTTGTGGCCACCAGTTAAGGCTGACTAACTAAGGGAAAAACACAGGGACATTTGTCACGACCTGTTCCATTTACCATTATTCTGGGAATTTTAGAGCGTCAGCTAAGTGATACAGACAGAGTTCCCCCACAGGTCTCTCTCAAATGTCTGCACATCTCCCCAGCACAGGTGCTGATGGCTTTTGTTCCTGACAATCTTTTCCAGGGTGCTGGAACCTTAAACAGCCTAGGAAGATAGAAATGTTTCCCTCTGAAGCAGAGGTTGGGCAGATGGGCTTACTGTTCATTATGAAGATGTGGGGTTCTCCTCATCTGAGAACTTCCAGCTATGACACAGACCCCCTGCATTTGTGGCACATGCATAGACCCCTCTGTGTCATAGCCAGGGAAACTGAGAGGCAGAGGAAACATGTACCCACCTTCTGTTCCCTGTGCCATGAGTAACAGTCTGTTGTCTCTGGCCAGTACACTTGTGTCTTCTCAGTATTCATGGGACCATGGCTACCTAAACCATTTGTGTAAAAAGAAGGCAAAATCTCACACCCTCTTCAGTTCTTGACAAGTGAATAAACATTTCAGAATAGCTATACAATAGGCTGCTTTTGTTGTTGTTGTTATTGTTTTGTTTTGGTACCGGGGACCGAACTCATGACCTTGCGCTTGACAGGCAGGCACTTAAACCACTGAGCTAAATCCCTGGCCCCTGATAGGCTGCTTTATGACAAGATAAATAAGTTAAAATGATGGGCATCCATGTGGATACATACCAATAATATTTTAGGTGAATTTAAGCAAACATAAGAGGATTCATCCAGTTGTCCATAAGACAGATGTCATTTGGGAGTCAAGAAAACATAAATACAGTTGATGTATGATCTTCTCAGAAATGCCTCCCTCAGGAAAAGTGAGAAGGAGAGTTAAAGCAGAATGTATGTTAATGAATGTAAATAGGTCAAAACATTAACATTTGTGAATTTTATTGGCTGGATATAGAGGTTTGCTATTCAGATCCAAAGCCCTTACCTACAATTCTAAACTGTTCTTAATTTTCTTGCAAAGTACATGGTAGAAAAAATATAAAATGAAATGCAGAGTACTATTGTTTATTCTTACTTGTCATATTTAATGAGACCATCTGTTATGGTTTATAGCTAGATGGTCCCCTAAAGCTTCATGTTGCTCATAGGTGATGTTTTTGGGAACGGATTGGACCATGAATGTGCATTGCATCACACATCAGGGGATTAGTCCACTAAAGAGTTTGGCTAAAATGTGATGCTGCAAGGTCAAAGTGGGTATGAGGAGGTGGGTTCTGGGGGTATGTCCTGGGAGGCTCGGTCTCCCTCCCACTTCCCTTGATCTCGCAATCTGTCTCCTTCCCCTCTCTCTCCTTACTGCTTCCATGCTTGAAGCTGTTTCCCCTCCGCCATGCCACCCTGCCTTAGTCACGGTCAGCTGACTGGAACCTCCACAGACTGTGAGGCAAGATGAACGTTTCCTCCTCTAAGTTTTCACTGTCGGGCAGTGTGTCTCAGGGATGAAAAAGTCACTAAGACATGTTCTATATATTTGTCGAAGAAATAGGAAAGTGTGTGGTTATGCTCCATGGACCCTGCTGGTGGTGAGGGCTGGTCAGCGGATCGTGCTTGTACTTCACCTTTCTAAAATCGGGAAAAATCTTGAATTCTGAAACTCCTTGTCCTCCAGGGTTTTGCAGAAGGATTTAGAGTCTTAAAGTATTCTCCTGAAATTTTATATGTATATGCTATAGCTGGGGTCTGGAATGTGCCTCCCAAAGACCCATCTGGCAAAGGCTTTGTCCTTGGGGTGGCACTGTTGGGAAGTAGTAGAAACCTTAAGAAGTAGGCTCTGGTGAGAGGTCTTTAGCTTACTGGGAACATGACTTTGAAGGGAGTTATGGACCCCTTCTTCCTCTTTCACTTCCCAGCAGGAAGTGAGTGCTTTTGTTCTAGCATATGCTCTCTGCCATGGTGCACTAGTTGCCTCTCCACAAGTCCAAAGCAATGGGCCCAAAGAAACTAATGACAGAGTGGAACCTTCAAAAGTGTGAGCCAAAATAAAGCTTTTTTTCTCTCTTTGTAAGTTGGTTATCTCAAATATGTGTTACAGTGCTGGAAAGCTGAGCCTTTTCATAAAGAGAGTAAAGTAAGAGGAAAAAGCTTTATAGCATTTGCTCATGTGCTTTCTCTTATGCAAAACCCAGACAGGAGCATTCTGCAATCATCCACCCTGAACCCTTGTAATTACTGTAGCTTATCCCAGCAAACAAAGATATTAATTCTTTTAAGCGGGACAGGATGGCATGATACAAGATGTTTCCTGAGACACCACGGGGCTGATGTTCACGAGTGCTCATACTGTTCTCAAAACCTCTGCTTGGTTACCAGAATCATGGTTGATTTAAGAGCTGCAGTTCCCCCAGGTGGCAGCACCCCGCCGGAGGGCTTGTGTGTTGGTATCAGGTGCCCCTTCTGCACTACTCCAGAAGCTGTTGGTCTCTCTAGTCTCCTTGCTGACACTCAGCTCAGTACGGGCCCTGCTCAGATCCCTGGGATGGTATCCTGGTGGCTTTGTGTCACACTCATGCTAGGAGCAGTTTGCACACAGCCCTCCAGGACTGCTCTGTGGAGATTGTGGCATGCATAGCTTGGGAGTCAGCTCACTGCCCACACAATGCAGCCCTGAGATGCACAGAAGTGGCTGCCCCTGCAGGCAAACGTTTGACCCAGGCCTTTGAAGCTGCAGGATGAATGCTTCCTTCCCTCTTTCTGAGCCTGGCTTAGAAAAGTGCTGCAAAGTACGTTGTTCCCCATGACTTCCCAGTCTCATTGAGTGAAGCAATTCATTCCCAGTAGTGGCGGCCCAGACACTGACTTCCTGCCTTGCTGTCTTGGTCTGAGCTCTTGCCTATGGCAGCCAATTGTTCCCATGGAATGTTCTATGTGAGCCTTGATATTGAGGTCATTCTCTGGGAAACAAGCCAAATTGGTCATGATGCCAGTTTCATCTTCCTTAGGTATGTGGGGGAATAAAGAGGCTTCTCTAAGTCTGAAAAACAACCTCAGGTGTTATGGTTCCTATCTAAAATGTCCCCCTTCCAAATCTCATGTGTGTAGATGATGATTGGATCATGGGACACAGTTGTAGGCAGGGGCTGTGCAGAGAACAATTAGAATCAGGACATGGAGTTTATACTATTATTTTATGATGGCCCCCCAGAGTTAACACAAGAAAATGCAGGAAATCTATCCACAACACTAAAGATATGGAATATTCAGCCAAGGGCCTGAATCCCACAGCTATGTCCCACATGAGTCCAGATGAAGACCCAGAGCCCATGACAATGCCTCCCACGAGTCCAGCTGGAGGTCTAGAGCCCACAAGAAGGACTCACGCCAGTCTCTTTTATGGATCCGTGCTGGGAAGGCCCAAAGGTCAGCGGTGGAAGCCAGAAAGTCTATGCCAGCAGGGTGAAGGAGCTATACTGACAGGGTGAGGGTTCGATGCCGGAGCCAACAAGTCACACAGCAAAGACCAGAGATGTCCCGAAAAGCACCACAGCCGTCCTCAGTGACATGGAGGCCCCGAGCTCCTCTGATGACAAGCACAGTGGAGTACATGCCAGGAACAGCATGATGAATTCATCCTGGAGACCAAGCGGCACACGTCAGACCCAGGAAGCAGTGCTCCATGTGAGAACCAGAGCTTCTCCAGGAGAACCAACGGCTCAAACAGCAACACATAGGAGAACCCGCAACACCTCAACGCACAGCTTCTCCTCCACGTCGCTATTTATGCTGGCAACTTTCCTCAGGTGCCCTACTGATTTAACTCAGCTGACATTAAGTTGACCACCAGTTTTTAATCCATAACAGACACAATGTTTGTCAGTGGACTCATCCCCAGGTGACTTAGGAGCTAAGGGTGCTGTCAGGAAGTGGTGCTAGGTGGAAGTGGGTGACCATGGCCTGTCCAGGAATGCTGCATTCTCGTTCCTGGCTCCTCCTGAATACTTTCTCTGCTTCTTGGCTGCCATCAGTCGAACAATTTCCTTCTACCGTTTCCGCCTTGCAGGTGGTGAAGTACAGCCTGAGCCCATGAACTGAACCATGCATGAACTAAAATAAACCTCTCCTCGTTTAAGCTGAGAGTGTCGAGTATCGTGTCCAGTGATGGGAACGCATATAACGTACCAGGTAACCTCAGACAAGGGAGAATTGGTTTACCTTGTTGCCATCCATTTCTGCACCCCACTCGGTGTATGGAAGTTACATTTTCCTCTGCAAACCAAGCTTCTTCCAGGACATTCACCTAATGTGCTCCCACTGGCCACCAAGTTACAAATCTACTTCGGCTTCGATCAAATGACCAAAACTAATTTATCCAAAATGTGCCTGTGGTCTGCAAACATTTTGATTTGTTGTAGCTCAGTTTAACTTATGCCTGTCAGCAGTGGAACTTTTAATGGGTGTGGACACCTGGTTTGCTTCTGTTGTTCTGAGGGTAAATTTGTACCCACGCACCCAGATTGACCTGTCAGTTGTCACGAGAGCCGGTCGATCAGGGCTGGGCTTTGCTGGTCAGACCCAGAAGCAGAAATAGATTCACTGCAGCCTATGGAGACACTTGCCCCAGCCTGGCCTCTCCTTCACTTGGTTGTCTGCCTGCCGCCTCCTGTACACAGAGCCAAGCTCTAACCACAAGCAAGCAGCGCATGTGACATCCCCCTCGGCCCTAACTCTTTTTTTGGCCTTCAGCCATGCTCTGCAAAGCAATAAATCAGGAACTAGGTCATTTTAGGACATTTTTACTGTGGCACATATTTTTCTGTCTCCTGCCATTTTATTACATTATCTTGCCAAATGACAAAGAAATGCGAAACACATGTCCCCAACTGGAGACAGAAATCCAGAGAGAGGATTTCCCTTCAAAGGCTATGGTAAAGGTCTAAAGAGTTGACCGTAGTTGCAAGCATACATCTGGCAGCCCTGGATGTCCCACAGAGTGAAGGGATTCACAGACAAGTGGCAGAGATAAGTTTATCTCTGAGGAACAGTGGAGAATAGGGGAAAATGCTTTGATAGCTAAAAAGGGGGAAAGAGGAGATTAGAGGTCAAATGCTTCCCTCGACAAATCCTTTGAGATAATGTACAAGTGTCTTTTTTTTGGAACTGGGGTAGAAAGATGCAATAATGTGGTTTAGCGTAAGTAGGCTGCTGCCCAGCTCGTGGATAATTTTTGAAAGCAAGTATTTTGGGGAATAACTTTGCTCCGCTAATTTCAACTAAGGTTTGGTTTCTGTTTTGTTTTAGTTTGTTGTTGGTCTTGGGCGTCAAACCCAGGCCCTTGAGGATCTAGGCAAAGTGCCGCTCTGCTGAGCTACATCCCCAACCCCTGGGTTACATAGTTTACATATTTACCAATGTAACTTTCCACAAGAAGAGACACACAAAAGTTTTCCTTTTCTAATGCGTGTGGAAGAAAAATAGGAAGGAGCATAAAAGTAAGGAGTAGAAACTAGGAATTTATAAAGTCCTGCTTCGTTCACTAAGTATATTTAAGACAGAAATATGAGATTCTTTGTAATTAAACTGTACAGAAATCAGAACAGAAACAACTAACAATATAGCTCGCAGGCTTCTAGCTTAAGAAAACAGACTTAGCACGTATTTTGTATTTTGCATCTTGCATTGGCTTGTCTTTAGTCTTTTTAAAGGACAAATGGGTGATGAAAGTAACAAATCCATGCCAACAGAAATTTGATGGTGTGAAGCTACTACCAGATGTGCGATTTCTACCAGATTCTGTTACCAAAGTTTCTCAGCCTCAGGACTCGACACAGAAAGCTGGGCGGTTCCACCTGTGAAGGTGGAGTTTCCACGGTACACGGCCAGCAGCACCCGCCCAGGTCTCCGCCAACCACATGCCAGAGAACTGTCCCGCTGTCCCCAAGTGTAACACCCCAAATCTCTCTAGACCCGCCCCCCAGAGCACCATGCTCCTGGCTAAGAATCACTGGCCTAACCATGCAGAGCAAACAGAGGAATGTTTCATAGTGCAACCGAGCGGAGGGTACTGAAGCTTGCAACATTTGTAGCGGCACTGCAATGCACACGACTGGCAGGCAAACTCCACACATGAGCATCCAAGAGAACCCAGGCGGGACCACAGTGCATCAGCAGGTGACAGAGACTGGAGGACAGAGAGAAAGAAGACACCAAGAGTGAGTGAAGTCTATATGGAACAGGGGACTATAAATATGCACACACACTCGGTCACAATCACGTATATACACACGGTCACACATTCATTCTGTCACAATCACACGGATCCATAACACTCACACATAACACTCACGCATGTGTGTGCATAGATATGTACACCGTGCATACACATGCATGCACTCTGCCCCATTCATGCCCAGCCTTATGCGTGCTCACACACATCTGTACATACTACCGTACCACTCACACATGCTCGTACACATATGCACACATGTGCACATACATACATTCTGCCTTGCACATGCATGCACACTTATGTAGTCACATGCAGACACACTCACTATTTGTCATAAGCAAATATACACAGCACTCTCATGGCAAATGTACATGCAAGTGTATGTACACATGTATGTTTATACACGCACACACTGTCATAATCAGACAATATAACATTCCTAAACCACATGTACACACATGTGCATGTATATGCTTTCATATATACACAAAGGAAGACACTGTTTGCACACACACACATCCAGTGAGCTGAAAAACATGCAATAAAATATATTCTGGCAGTAAAAGCAGGAGGATGTTCCACTAGGAAAAGTAAACCAACAACTTGGGAAGAACTCCATCGACCAGGGTGAGTGTTCAAATCCTGGTTTTGAAACACCTGTCAACCCACACTGAAGCCCTCACCACCAACTCTGTTCCATCTCAGAGCCTTCACCTCTTTTGCATTGCATCCTGGGATAGACAGGAAGCTGGAGGCATCTGAGGAATGCTGCAATCCTGAAAGGGAAAATCCAAGGTAAAGACAAAAATAGAGCTCGACAGAAGTAAAAATACATAGGGGAAACACTAAAAAGGAAAAAAATCTTGTAATCTAAGCTACTACTTTGAAGAGAACAATAGGCCATATAGTAGCCATTGATAATCTCCTGTTACGTTGTTTTGAAATTCTGTACCATCATTTTTGTTCATTTTTCATTTAAAAAGAAAAAATCAAATTAACATTCTCAGACACAATGAAGAAGACATTCACTCAAAACCCAAATTCCAACTCTGCTAATGAGACAGAAATGATCGTTTTCAAAATCAGGATCCAAGAGAACGCTGAGAAGTTAAAAACAGGGGCGCCAAAGTGAGAAAGCTAATAATGCAAAGATGAAAATGACTAGTATGGAGAAAACAGAGGAGGATGTTCTCAAAAACTACTGCAATCAAAGCACATTTCCCAGAACTGCAGGCGAGTGCCTTTCAATTAAACCAGCCTGCAGAGTGCTGAATAAAAGCAACCTCCACCCTCGCACATCTTTGAGAAGTTTTAGAAGTGATGACATAACGTGGCATGTTAAGAACAAGAAGTAATAGCCCCAAAGTTCTGATGAAAGATGACAGCCCAGAATTCCGCGCGGTCCCACTAGTAATGAATTGTGAAAACAGACTAACAACATTTTCAGACCAGCAAGAACATAGCATAGGTCCCATGCATAATTCCTTTCTGGAAAAGAAATTTGGTGTCACAAAATACATCAATAATCAAGAAAATCAGGTTCCAAAAACTGCCCACTTAGCTAAGAGGGTGAAGGAAGCCCCAGGCTGACAGCTCTGAATTTTGGGTTGAAGATGAAACATTTGTTAGATGCAGGCAGGGGGATGGAAAGAGATCTTTGAGAACACAAAGATGGCACAAGATTCAAGGGCTCAGGGCTACAACAGCATGAATGACAGGTGACCTGTGAGAGATTAAGAGAGGGAAAGGGTCGTGAAGTGGATCTTCAGCAGAGGGTCTGACCAGAGGGTCTGGATGAGGCATTTTTGCTTCTCTTCTGGCCTGGATTTTACAATTCCTGGATTTAATTCTGCCCAGTGGAAGAGATGAGGGGTCAATGAAAGTAGGAAAGAGAGACTGAACATGGCAAGGATGAGAGAGAGGAGCCAGCGAAAAGTGCAGCTGATTCTTCTGGGATGCTTCTTAAACCAAATCATGCAACAAACTAGCTACATTCACCAACCTCAACCATCATTCTCCTGGCCATTGGCTGTGCCCGGCACTCTGTGATAAGGTTTTGTTATTCAAGTACGAGTGCCACCTGAGAACTGCTGTAAATGTAGTTTGTTTATGGCCCTGCCTCAGAACTACCAAATCAGTGACTACACCTTATCCAAATTAAGTTAGGGTCCATGGGTAGAAAGCCTTAATAAAGTCGTGCTTCTTAAACGGTGATCATTTATTACCCAGCCTGAGAAAACTAATGCAACACGTGGAGACCTAACTGTTTTAGAAAGATGAATGAATGCAAGAAGCAGTGGAGACACTAAGCAAAGTACAGCACCAACCCTCACAGCAAGAAGCCAGCAGAGAGCATCTTACATGGCCACATCCAGAAGGAGGAAAACTGTTCTTCAGACAGGGATTGGCCAGCAAGCAGTACAAGCAGAAGAAATAAGAATGGGCCTCTACATGGGGAAGAATGGGTTTGTAGGCTGTGTTCTCTCATCATAAACATAACCATTCCTCTTGGACATTTTGACCATACCGCAAGCTCAAGGGTTGACAGGTTGAATGGCTCCCAGAAGCCTAGGAGTTAAATCCTGGTGTCTCCCCCACCTCCAGGGGCATTCTTGAGAGGTGGTGGAAACTTTAAGAGGCAGGATTTGGAGGAAGGAAGTTAGGTCGTTGGGAGTGTGACCTATCAGGAGACTCTGATTCTTGCCTCTTTCTCTTCCTCTTTTTTGCTCCTGGTCACCATGAGGTGAGCACTTTTGCTCTACCATGATCTCCCACGTGAGGTGACACCTCATCATGGGTAGCTTAATGTTACTGATGGGAGAACAGAAAGGTTCCCAGGTCCCACATCCCAGTGGAAGCAGGCATCTCTCAAATCTCAGTCTTTTCATGCAGATGCTGCACAGCTGGAAGTGATATGGTCCACTGTGTTGAGTGATGCGGCTCATTATTAGAACACATGCCTTCCTGATGAAGGCAAAAGCTGTATCTATGTGACTTTCATGCAGAATTCCCAGATGTGTTTCCTGTGGCTATCCCAAAATATCTCTTACTGTCATTGTCAATCCTTCCACAGACAATTGCTATTCCTTCTGCCCCAAATCCTTCATACGCAAAGCCCCAAAGCAATCAGGAGTTCCTCCCATCCCCTCGCAAGTGTTCAGATTCCTTTCAGAAGAATCCTCTGACCCCAAGGTTCTCAGTCACAACCCAACTTTGATGTTGAGCTGCCAACTGCAGGAATGGCTTGACACAAACAGAGAAAAATGGGACAATCGTCTGCTGGATTCGCCAAAACAACAGGCCACGTTCATTGCATCCAACCCTCAGTTAGGATCCCCATGTGAATTCCTCTTAAGTCAGCTTTCCCTCAGTGTATTTTATTTTTTGACTTCATGAAAGGCCCATTCCTATTCCACTTTATCTTGTTTCTGCCAATTATGTGAGGATTTTTTTAAATTAGTAAGTATTTGTAGAATACATCTTAGGTGCCAGATATGGAATCTCTGACTACGCACTTGGTCATCATGACAACCCCATGGAGGAGTCAATGACGTTATCAGCCATTGGCACTGCAGCGATGACACAGACCTGTTCAATGGCGCACCGAGATCCCTTCAGAGCACATTCCCTTGGTGCACGCTCAGCCCCTCTGACTGCAGGCTGCATCCTGACTGCCAAGCTGTGTGCAGCCCACACTGCCCTGCACTGTGTCACCTGTAGGTCTCACAAGGGTGTGTTCAATGCTCTGTACCACAATGGTGAGGAATGCCAAGGAGGACAAGTTCAGACAAGACTCCTCTACCGTGACAACTCTGAAGGAAAACTGTAAAACTGCAGCCCGCATTTCATCAGGGAGAACTCGCCCTTGGTCTGCCATCCTTCTGTTCTGGGCCGGAAGTACTCTGGGCCACGCTGTGCTGAATTACTGACAGAAACACCATCTAGACCCACATTGCCCCCACATTGGGCAGAATTGGAGGATTTTTTTGGTTGTCACTGCTGGGGTGGGGAAAGATGCTCCGGGCACCTGGAAAATGGAGACTGGGACACCACTAACCATCCTGAAATGTGCAGGAAAGCAATGAAATCATTATTCAGCTGAGAATGTCAGCGAAGCTAAGGTTGAGAAAACTTGGTCAAAACTACATGATTAAAAAGCCTCAACCGATACTAAATCATAAGCTCTGACACGGGGGACCAAATAAGGAAAAGGTCCATGTGAATTCGCGGAGTCCATCTTGTTACTAAAATTTCCATGTGCTGGCAAGATGGAAAGATGAATGAATCACAGTCAGAGGGCTCACCCACCCACACTCTCTGTGCCTCTGTTTCTGATTAGCAACGTTAAGGCCTGCTAACATGCCTTTCCCTTCTAAAATGCTATAGACTGCAGCTTTATTGTTTTTCAAATACTTAAGCCATCAGACTGTTTTTAATGCAAGTAGTTGGTCCCAAGTGCTCCCAGTTAATGACTAGGTAAGAGTGCTGTACAATTATCATTTCAAAGCATCCGCCTGATTCCCCAGTTTCGTTTATTTATTTTACATTTCCATTGCTATGTTGTCATGTAAACTAACTTCTGATTTATTTTCCTTCACAGGTAAACTTCACACATTATTTCTACTATGTTTTATTAGTAAATCTTTACTTTCAAAAATAGCACGAAAATGATTTATTTGTTTGCAAACCTAGCACCCAGCAGAATGTCACAATGTAATTACTGCTTTTTCCATGGTTTAATGTTTATGTTTTTACAATGTTCATAAGCATTGAAATGTGTTTCTTATATTTCTAATCTCCCACTGTTATTTATTGATTAAAAAGATATGAATAGCAGAGAAAGTATCAATTTATTTTTACTTTCCTGCAGCCACTTAGAAAAGATGAGCACAACCCCAGATCTTCTAGGCCACCACTGTGGTTTGAATATAGCTTTTCCTCACCATAGCTCATGTGGAAGTTTTATTGTGATTTATTAATAGGGTGGAAAACTGGTCCAGTAATGATGTTCCAAGGGGGACCTTTGAGGAATGACTGCAATTCCTTGAGGTCATGAAGATAGAACCTTTGTGACTAAATCCAGTTGAGGTTCCAGAAGAGGAAGAGAAAACAGAAGGAGGATGTATCCTCTCTCTTCCACACCATGCGATGACCCAGGCCAGGCCGCTTTGGGTCTCTCTGAGTAAATAAGTCCTCATCAAATGTAGCCAGCCCAGCAGCCTGGAAGTAGAACTCTGATCCAAAATAAACTTCTTTAAAAAGTTTTCCCTCATAGCTGAGACAAAATAAGTGACACCCAAAGTTAAAGGAGGAGAGGTTTATTTAGTGAAAGGATTTTGCCCTAGAATAAGTTACACGATATTACCCTATGGCAACTTCCTTTTTCCTTTCCCAGTGGTGCAAAAAAGATCCCAATCAGCCCTTTGCTCGTCACAAATGCCCTCCCTAAGCGCCACCCCAATCAGAGGTTTTATATATATACACCCCTCACATTCCTGTCAGAGGTGGCTAGACTGTCTATGGTTAGACTTCTCTCCACGTCCTTGGAATAAAGGCTACTTTTTACTTACATTTTCTCTTCTTGCACCAAAAAACCTATCATTTAGCTCATAGTTTATGGAGGTTTCAGTCCATAACTGGCTGGCTCCAAGGCAGAAAGCTTGGCAGAGAGCCATCACAGAGTAGAACAGTTCATGTTGCCCACGAGATAGCAGAAGCAACGAGGAAACTTAACTACTTCTTTCTGATCCTTTTATACTCTGTCTAGACTACCAGGGTTAGGGCAGTGCCAAACCAATCAGCAGACTGATTTGGTAATCACCCCCCACCCAATCCCAGCATTGCAGCATGAATCAGTCACACACTCTAGATCCAGCCACTTCCGAAGAAGCCCAAACCATGGCAGCATGAGGCATTGGGGGGACATCTAGACACAAGCCATAACACCAAGCCTTGGCTATTTTGCTACGGTAATAAATAACAGACTAGTACTACAACCTAAGTCATAATCACAAGCCTGTGAACTTACTTTTGCTGGTTGTCGTGGTCAGAGGACACTGGTTGTAGAATTTTTCAGCCACATTGTAATAAGGGGGAAAAATATATATATATATATATATATGGAAAGAGAGAGAAAAAGGGAGAGAGAATTATAGAACCATGAAAATGTCAATGTCTTCCAGTCAAAGACTCCCCAGGAAACTACCTGTAGATAATTGTAGCTGGTTTTACCGACAGGAGGCAGGCACCAAACTCTCCGGGTAAATTCCAAGGAGGTATTAGAGGTTTCCTGCTATGCATAGCCTTAATTCTTTGATAGCTGAGTTTTGGGGTGGCTGAAGGCACTCAGGGAAGCAACCTGGGTGATGGGGCTGCACCTGAGAGCTGGAAGCAGCACTTATTTACCAGCTTGGTCAAAGGTGCTCCAGGGAGCCCTTCTTCACCCTGGTACATATTGCTAAATGTAAGCATCCACCTTTCTTGAGAGTCAACAAACTACCCACCCCGGAGACTTCCTCGCAGCATGAACAACAAGAATGATTTCATTGATCGGCAAATATGCTCACCTCATTCAAGTAGGTATTCCTTTAAAATGGGTAACTTTATGTATGTGCCTTCCTACTATGATCAGTTTAATGCTTTCAACGATGATGGCAAAAAAAAAGAGTTATTTAGGGATATGTCAAAAGATCTTCAAGTTCTCTTTAACTTGTAAGTACATAATTAGTATTTTCCCTAACAAATAATGCTTCCAGTCATGATTAAACTCACGAAAAATTCAGTCATTCTTAGAGATTATTAAAGTGGTGAATAATTAATTTTGTCAAACAACGTTTTTATTTAACAGGCAGTGATTTCATCAAAATTGCCAACATGGTAGCAGCCAACTCCAGTATGACAAGAGGGGAATACCATCAAATTGGTACATTCTTTTGTGATTTTAAGAAGTTTAATCACTTAGAAACTAATTTGGCTAATTTTGACCTTGCTGAAACTGATTTTTAAATTAATAATAGTTATTGGTTTCTACAGTTGTTTGATTCTTTAAAATTTAACATCAGGACCACCAAAGTATTCCTTCTACATGGCTTTCATTATCTGTGTGTGCATTTTTGGAACCAATCATTTGAAAGTGAATCCTACACTTCATCCTTAAATACTCAGGATTGTATTTTTCTAAAGACAATGTGATTATCAGATTGAAAAAAGTAAAGAAAATTCTATTACTGTTGTCTGAGATACAGTTCAGAGTCAAATTTCACTTTTTCCCAACAATATTCTCTTTAGAAAACTTATTCCACGGCCCAGGATTCCCTGATCCACAGTGCATTTAATCTTCAGGCCTGTTTTCTACACGGTTCATCACTAGGCAGCTTCAGGAAGTGTGGCCCAACGAGTTTTGCCAAAGGCCCTGAATCTGAGCTGGCCTCATGCTCCCTCATGAGTAGATCTGAGTTACCCATTTGGGGATAGAACTACACCTTTCGCAGAGCACCCCTTTGGGAGCAATGTGTCATTTGCCCTCTTGCTGGCAGTGACCATAAATAATGGGTTTCTTTTGCACAGGTTTCCTGGTGCCTATCTGGGCCCGCAGGCGTTATAAAAACAAACATCTACCAACCTTATAACTAAAAGAGTGAGTTGATCATCATAGCTCTGTCTTCAAGATTGTCGCTACTGTTACACTTCTTTTCTACCTTCCTGGGACACATCGAGTTCTACTGGATTATTTTCATTTCTCTTGAACAAAAGAGGAACAAAGAAACAGATGGTTGTCAGTGCAGCCCAGAAGAGGTCTACAAAAATACTCAGCTTGTGCAGCTCGCCATAGGAAGCTGTCCTTGTGTGGCACGCCAACACCCATTGGGCTGGCAGGGTATTTTTAGCAATCGATTATTTTAGCTCGTTTCTGAAAGCAGATGAGCTGCCACCACGGAGCGCACACTAAACAATGCATTAACCACTCAAATTGAGAGCCCGCTGAAGTGAAAATGGAAAACAAACTCTTGCTCGCCCATAGATAGTCATCTTGCAAAGACCGACCAGAGAATCAGAAAACCCTTAGAGTCACTTGGTTCTGCTTGCCAGCCATGAAGCCGTAAAGCCTGAATTTCTTTTCCCGTAAGATTATTTCCTTTCCCATTGCCCCATTACCTCTGCCAAAGAAATTTCCATGTCTTCCAAGGGGAATTGCTTCTAGCATCTCAGGATATGTCCAAGCATGAAAATCCAATTCAATCACCCCAATTCTTTCTCTTCATACTTGATATAGGGTTAACCTGTGAGGAAGTAAACAACCCTTGGTAATACCTAAAACACACTAACAGAAAATGAGCAAAAGGCTGGAGAGAGCTTGAGTTTTGTTTAGAGAATGTGACGCATAATCTTGATTCTCAAATTGACTGGATGGAGAGAGGTCAGATTGGAGCCATGTCAGAACACAATTCTGGGTGTGTGGGGGGGGGTGGTCTAGGGATGATTGACAGGTAGGCCAGCAAACTGAGAGGGAAGACCCACCCTGATTGTCAGTGGCACCACCCAATAAGCACGCAACCCAGATGGGATGAAAGAGGAAGAGGAAGTCTTCCTGCCTTGGAAAAGCTCCATTCCTCTTACATGGGTGCATCTCTTACTGCTGCCACCACCTGTGGACATCAGACTCCAGCCCCTGCAGCCTATCAGTGGGAATACAAACCACAGGCTCTCCAGGGAGCTGCTCGACCTTCTGCTTTACAATGATCCCTTCAGGACTGCATCTTCTGTCCCTCCTGTTGGGAGGCTTCCAGCTTCTTTGAGAAGCCACTGTGAACTACTTAGCCTCTGATCCTGTCAGCCAGTCTAATATATAATAATCCCCCCTGGCATAATTTTATTGACTCTCTGTTTCTCTGCTTGGTTAGAGAACCCTAACCAATACAGAGCATTTGTCTTTAATCTTTATAAAATCCTCAGCACAAACTTCTGGATTCGCTGATAGAATCTTCAAGATAATGGGATAATGTCTTCCCGCTGCTGTCTTCTTACTTCATATCGATGTGAGATATGTTGTGCTTTTTAAACACTAAACATCACTGAATGAGTGCACAAATGAATAAATGCCTTTTTTTGTACTCTGACAGGATTTGTGGTTGATCAAATTATTAGCCCTCTTATTGCATTTGATCAACATACTCCTGTTCCCCTCTTGTCAACAGCCTTTATACAATCAACTTTGGTCAAATGCATACAAGACATTTAACATGTCTTCTGTGCAGTGTGGAATTGAGGTGGATAGCAAACAAAAATAACTGAGTGATTGGCTGAATTTCAGGTAAGTGGTCTGATATTCCAGTATAGCAGTCAGCTACTGCCATGTAACAAACAACCACAAAGCTTCAGTAGCATAAATAACAACCATTGCCTAGTTCACAAGTCTGAGCAGCTGGAAGGATGAAGGTCAGGATTCATGGTTGGCTCTGCTGATTCTAAACGGGCATGCTCACAAGATTGGGGAATCGTGCAACGCAAGCTCCTTCCTTCAAGCTTCTCTCAGTCATTTCTGCTACCAGCCCATTGGCTAAAGCAAGTCACATAACCAAGCTGAACAACAATAGCATGGGTCAATATGTTCCCCAAGAAAAGTAAAAGGAGGAGAAAACAGCTGTTATACCACAAATCTGTAAAATCCTAGCAACACACAGAATGGTTCCTGGACTTTTCCTCTACTTGTGCACTGCAAAAGGAAACATTTATTTTTCCCAGGATATTACTGAGTTTTACCCACACCATCTCTCTGTACAGAATTATCTCCCCATGCTTTCCTTACATTTTGTGCCACACAAAACGTCACCATCATTCCTGCTCATCCACCCCAACTATTATACCCTGGCAGCATGTCCAGACAGCAAGATCTTAGAGAGCTGCCAACCTCAGGCTCTGTTCATGTCCTCATGAACCCTGTGACCCCCTCCAATCATGGCATCTGCTGAGCATTTACAAATTACCTGTCTGCATCACTCTCTGTATCCTGTGAGGACAAACAGTGCCCTGCTTCCTCACCTTTGTGTCCATTGTCTTTTAAACCACTGCCTTTTACACACCAAATGCTTGCATATTTAATGTTGTTGGGTGAATAATTTGGATATATTAACTTATCTTTTATGTAATCTTCATACTGACCATACTATGTAAATATTTCCTCCCAGTTGATCTCTCCTCTTTTCCCACTTTCATCTTATTTAAGAAAAAAAAATGTTTAAAAAATAAAAATAATTTTTTAAAAAATAAAAATATATTCATGGAAAACCAATTTCCAAGGGGGCCCATGAACTGGTTCAGAGTGAACCATCTCTTGGTCTGGGGTAATCTGGTGTCCTCTGGAATTTTCATAGTATAACAAATGAAGCATCTGGACAAAAATAAAATATATGCCAGAAGTCATAGCCTGAGCCCTTTGTAGGTCAAGATGTAGTCTACATATTCTAATATTTAAAGAACATTCTCATTCTATTCCACATTAGCATTCTCAGTTTTTATTCCGGACAGTAGACTTTTCTCTTTCTTAAACCAAATGTCTAGAACAAAAATATTTTACAAATTTTACAAAAATAAATGAATTGCTTCTAGCAAACCAATGATGGAATGACAATATAAACACTATGTACCGTAACAGTGCCTTGTAGAAATAGTGGCTTCTCATGTAAAATAACAGCCTCCAGGACTACACTCCATGTACTGTTTGTTATGGTTGATACATTGTGACAACTTGAGAAGTTTATAAGTTTAACTCAGGGACTCAGCTGGGAGCCAGGATCCTTACTTTGTAAATATCCTCAGCCTTTGCAAGAGGAAGGCATGAATGCTACACCCACCCTAGAGGGAGGGGCATGATCTAGGTACAATGTAAGAGAAGAGAAGAGGTTTGTTTCCCCCTTTTCGCTCTGACTGCTGCCTTGAAGTATTGCCCCTGTTCCATGCCACCTTGCCTTGGAACCAGCTGATTATGGGCTGAAACCTCCACAAACAGCAAGCTAAGTAAACCTTTCCTTCCTTCGTTTTGGGTGTTGAGTATTTTGTCCTAGTAACAAGAGAAAAGTAACTAATGTAGCATCGTTGCTGAAAATAAACATTTCATCGTAAATATATTAATCCAAACTGAACCAATGATCCTGATTAAAAGAGTGCAGCCACTTTTCCAATGAATTCCAGTAAGTTCTGTGGACACTGTACCCATGGCGGTGACAACATTCGGCAAGAGCTTGGTGGCACATGCTCTGAAGTATTTACTTCGGCTGTCAGCATGATGAGCTGATACTTTGAAAGGAGCTGGCAAGAGGAGTTCTACAATCCACAGTGCCTTCCAATGAATAATTAATTCATCACTACTAAATGGCTCGGTCGGAAGACAGAACCACCTAGAATCTTTGGAAGGAAATAACTACCACTGCATCTCCACTCACCTGCTTCACTGTCTCAGGGACCATCTGCAGGAATCTGGGAAGAGTCGGCGATGACTTTTGATAACTACAACTACAGGTAATTTATCCTAATGTTCGTGATGATTCCTCATAGCCGGGACTTTCACTTGGAGATACCTGGAAACATTTTTGCCTGTCAGATTATGAAAGGGCACCAGGTGGATAGGACAGGGACATTGCTATCCATCCAATACTTCATGGGACAGAGCCCAACCAAGAATTCTTGGACCTCCAAGTGTGGATAGTGTGGTGCTTGAGAAAACCCATGTTACAGAAAGCTAATGATTTCTGGATGGATCCCGTCTGATAGCATAGCCTCTTACCACATGTGGCGATTGAGCCCTTGAAATGTGACATGTTGTAGTTGAAAGGTGACATAAGTAAAAAGTTCATAGCTGACCTCAAAAGTTTAGAATGAAAAGGGACATTGAAAAATTTAGTATTTTATACCAGTTAGATGTTGAAATGATATGCTGATACAAGAGGTTAAATGAAGTATTTGTTAAAATTAATTTTCTTTTTACTCTGAATGTCTACTCAAAGTGTGGGACTGCGTAATTGGTTAATGCAGGTTTCTTTTTGGAAAGCACCAGGCTGGAGTTCCTCTCACTTCCTCGGAATGCCTTCACTACCTGTGTCACCTAAATGTCAATAAGAGGATCCCCCAATGTCGGTTTAAATTCAAATGGCACCTGGTTGCTTTATTCAGACAAGGTGAATAAAAGCATCAAGTAACCTAATCAGATCAGACATACGTGAGTGGCCAATTGAGTTTCCCTGTGTACGGTGGTCATTAAGCTGGGGGAGATGAAAATAAAATCACAGAAAGGTATTTTCAGTATATGAAAATGGTTAGGAATTAATTTGCAGAATGTCTCATAAATCAATAGATTAAAAGGCTCAAAATTGATTAAAAATCAATAGATTAAAAAGATGGAGGCAGGCAAATATTTGACAGCAGGCAAATATTTCTAAGGAGAGGCAGGCAGTGTCTTGCTTATTAAAAAGAGTGAACCTGAGAAGAGCAAAAGAAAAAGAAATAGACAAATCTGTGCTGTTACTCTTCTCCAGGTGAACATCCTTTCCATGCACGGTACCACACAACAAAAAAGAAATTACCTCACAAAAAAAAATCACCTCACAAAACATGGCCATGCATGTTGAGATTCCAAGTGTGAACTGAAAGCCCAAATTAGATCACTGGCAAATCATCCTTGGACTTGGAAGTAAAAGTCACTTACAGACTAGAGCAATGGAAAGAACTTGTGCCCAGAGCTGCGATAGCTATACAGTTTACAGCTTTACCCATCACAAGAGCTGACTTGGGGAAAATCTAGCACTGAGACGTATGTCTTCATGATGAGCCTTAACAACCATGCTGAAGATGCTGAACTTTGCCCAATAGGACATAGGAAGCCATGGATGGAATGGGGAGATGGGGGTGCAAAAAACAGCATTTTAGACGTGCGCCAGAGGTGGATTAGAGAGAGAAGGAAAGAACAAAAAGCCCATAATCAGCCTCAGTGTGTGATGACAGAGCACAAAAATGGCAGCAGTGTCTCTGGAAGACAAGGTGAGCACGGACATGGGGAGCATAGAAAAAACAGACCACTCTGATTGGGACTTGAGTACCTGGGATCAAATCCCTGCAGAGATAGAACAATGAGCCTAAGAGGATATTGCCTTTAGGATGGTAGATCACCGGTTATGAAGCCAGGATGAGGCTCTGAGAATAAAGCTCAAGGGAGAGCGAGACTAGTAGGGCCACCATATTACTTTTCACTTGACAGGGCATTTGTAACAATCCACGAGCCAGCTCAGGAGGTGCAATGGTCTGCATGCTACACAGAGGTCAAACAGCTGGACCAAGGACTTCCAAGGCTGCGTCTCTCAGTCTTGCCTTCATCCTAAGCACAACACTTGCATCTTCAAAACTGTACAGGCACTCAGCCAATGAAAGAAGACAGAACCATAAGTTCAAGAGTTTTTAGAGAGAGGGAGGGTGGAAGGAAAGGACATCAGAAGCTGAGAAGAAAATTCTAGGCCTCATGCTCCAGGTCTGATTACACCCAGCCTTAGTTTCACTTCACTGTGTGCCCCCTACTCGCTTCTCGGAGTAGGTGTCTGTTCTCTGTCCTCGGTTCTCCAATCTTATTGCACATGAAGAAGTCCTGCTCATACCCACTGGGTGCAGAGACCCAAACAAGCTTACAAGGTCATCCACTTACAATGTGTTTGCATGCTAACTAGGGCCTCTTGAAGGTACAGGTAGAGGTAGAAAAACTTTCCCTGGTGACAATCTTCAGATCTCCCAGGCAACGCACACTTTGGATCTTACTTATCGTAGGATAAAGACAGAAGCTCCCCCTTCTTTGCATGTCCAATCACGCTTCCATGGAGTTACTTCTAAACGTGATTTTCAGGCATCAGTTAAAAGCAAAATCTGTTTTCATCCAAGTGCTATGCCACCTCCACAGAGGAAAACTAAGGGCTGTGAATGTTGCCTAGCTTGTCTCCAGGAGGCCAAGCAGATATTGAAGAATTGTGCTATGCTGAATGTTTCCTGATTGATGAGTGGCTAAACCTCTCTGCTTGCAGAGTCATGAATCTGGAAAACCGAACTTCTTACAGACTAGCCCTGACTTCAGCTTCAATACAGTTCTCACTGTGCTGCTGTGATTTATAGCGTGACCCTAAACACCACTAGCAACAGCTGTACTATCAAAAATAAGTAACAAGTAATGAGCTTCACATACTTACCTTGGACTTTAATGAATGCTTCTTTCCCCGTCAGCTTTTGAAATCGGTTGCATTTTCCCTAACGCAATCAGCTTACCCAAACCCCACGGTAATAAGGCTCCATCTGCTTGCAGATAGAAGAGAGAATGCATTATCGATCTAGTATTTACTTCAGCAAAACACTAAGCAAAGGTTTACTCAAGAATTTAAAGTTAAATGGGCAGGCAATGAGAATACCATAATGCTTAAGAATGCAGCCAGGGGCTGGGGATTTAGCTCAGCCTGCCTTATAAGTGCAGGGTTGTGAGTTCGATCCTCAGTACAGAAGAAGAAGAAGAAGAAGAAGAAGAAGAAGAAGAAGAAGA